>CATIWJ010097695.1:0-10814 GCA_949640765.1 Croton laevigatus
ATTTTTTTCACTTTATTTATTTAAAGTGAATTTTTCTATAATTATTTTTGTTAAATTAACCTAAGATATATTCTAGAAACATTTCATGTATTATATTTTTAGAAAGCCTTTAGGGGAGGTATAGTTGCAAGATACTAATCAAAAAGTGGGTAAGGAAAGTTGAATTCTTGAACATCTACACCTATTGCTCTACCTATAAAACTATGAAATAGTTAAATTTCGAAAAAAAAAAAAAATATATATATATATATATATAATACTTATTATGCTTAAGAAATATGGAAACAAGCATGTCAAGGAACATTTCTCACGCATTTTAGGCAAAGTTCTAAATACCATGTGAGATCATACGTTTTAAAAACTTTAGTTAATTACGTGGGTTTGGTTTATGTTCTGATTATAAAAACTTTGGTTAAATGAATATACGTAGAGTATAGCCAATTAATAAAAAAAATTATATAAAGTTAATATTTATTCAACTTATATAAGAAAATTCTTTTTAAGAAAAAGGAAGAAACCATATTTTTTTTAATTGTTTCATGTACAATTCTCACAATAAGCTATGCTGCACAAGAAATGCATCCTTTTCCTTGCGTAAGGAGTTCATTTCTTTCCTATAAGCATTACTCTCAACAAACAAAAACTTGCAGAAAAAAAATATATATACTGAAAGAAATTAGTTACAAAGTTAGAAATAGTCTATGTATTTGTGACGAGCGGTTAAAAACCAATTGTCAAAATGAAAAATAGTAGAAGATATTGATTAATTCTAGAAACCAGTTCAAGAGCATGGGTAACAGTCAAAATAGTCAAAATCTAAATTTTAAGTGTGAAGGGGCCGTAAAATCGTGTATATATATAAGAGGAAGAAGAAAGCTGGCTGGAACAAGGTTAAAGAAGATAAAAAGTTCAAAATTGGTCCCTTAACTCTTTAATTTTTTCAAAAAATCGTAAAAATTATACTTTGGTCATTCTACCGTTATTTTAACAAAAAAAAAATAGACAGAATGGTATATTTGTCCAACAAAATTAAAATATATGAACATTTTTGACAAAAAAAAAAAAGATAGAGAGAAAATGTTGAATTTATAAAATGCAGAAAAGTTTTTGTAAATTTTTCCTATAAAAATTTAAACTAACAACATCTAAAATATAATATAAATTAAATAAAATCCACAATCACATTATATAAATAAATAATAAAAGTGACATATTAATTTAGAAGCACCGCTGAGTTTTACTTAATGAAAATGGTTGAGCTTCTAAAAAAATAAGGCCCATAGTGAAACGGGTAAAATTGGTAAAATCGTTTTATAGACCTAAGATCGTAAAATCGTAAATTCTTACTCCCTTACCATAGATTTCACTTTGATTTTACATATAAGATTTTAAGCAAGATCAACATGGTTTTATACAACTAGGATCGTAAAATCGTAAGATTTCACCCTCAAATTCTAGATTTTAACTACCATGGTAATAGTATCAGTAGAGTGTCAGTTCTCTTTTCGATGTATCTATTTTTGCTCGAAGTAGATCACTTCATGGTCCAGTCCAGTTCCTCGGAAAATACTCCACCTGAGTAAACTTGAAAGAAACCCATTGTCGAATCCTCTTCAAAAAGGCCTCTTCATGTAGCAAGTGCCATCGGATTCTTGGTAGGGGCAATTGGCTATGTTATTGCTTTATTTTGTTTGATTAAATGAAATGCATTATCGCTCGTGACGTTATGTTATTAGCGCTTTATTTTGTTTGATGCAATGAAATGCACCTTTATTTTGTTTAATGAAATGAAATGCCAGTAGAAGACTTCACTCGCAACCTTCGTCATCCCCACTAAATCCGCTGCTGATCAGCAAGTAGAAAAATCAATGTTGAATCCATCTCAAATATCCAGTGGCACAGTGCTACTGTTTGACCACAAAATTAGTGACTAATTTTAGGGGTGGGCAAAACCAAATCGGAACCACAAACCTAATCGAAACAGAAATTGAAAATCGGTTAACGAAATGGTTTGGTTCAATTGCGGTTCTAAAATTATAGAAAACTAAAATAATCAGTTCGGTATTTGATTTTCTGTCTACAAACCAAACCGAAACCCTAAAATCAAACCTACCACCTCTCTTTTTCTTTTTCTTCTTCTTCTTCTTCTTAATGCTCTCCTTCTTCTTCTCTCCTTCTCCTTTCTCTCCTTCTTCTGTTGCTTCTTCTTCTCTCTTCCTCCTCTCCATAGCCGCCGTTGGCAATTTACTTTCATAGCCACGCAACCACGTCGCCGTTGAAGAACGGCTCCATTGCCACCCAGCCATGCCGCCGCTGACGATCTACTCCATCGCCACACCGTCGCCGCCTTATATCGGATGCAAATCGCCAAATGATCGGAAACGAAAAAGTAAACATCAACCGATCGAGTGAAAGATGACTTCGATTTCAAAAAGACTGTTCAAGAGGTATTCTCACTAAAAAAAAAAAACCATGTTTTGCATCTAGTCGCTGGAAACATATTATAGTTCCACGTTCCACGATAGGCAAAGCATTTGGCCGAATCTATTGGTGCTGGAATTTTTCTTTTTTTTTTTTTTTTGGGGGGGGGGGGGGGGGGGGGTGTTGGTGGTGTCGTGTTCTTTGAAAGGATTCGTGAAGAGAGTTTTTTCAGTATTGAATTTGGTTTTCCAATCCTACCATTTTTTATACTTTGCCAGTCCTTAAAATTTGTAAAATTCTGGCCTCAGTTGTCGCTGATGAGGGACCAAATATTTTTAAATGCTCCGCATGGGCTTCACCTAGGGGTTTGATTGCAAATTCTCCACTGCTGCTAATTTGTTTGCTCTATTTGATGTATTTTATGCTTAATCAAGTGTTCAAGTTAATAAGAAAAGATTAATTAGTTCTCACCCCCACCATTTTTTTTCTTTTAATAAATTGTGCCGTGATGCAAATGTTTACTGCTTAAAATGTTCAAATTTTATAATTTCTGTTGACATTGTAATTCTAGACTGAATATTAGACCTAAAAGTAGTGCATTTGTAGCCTGAACATTAGATCTTAAAGTAGTTAAAGTAAAAGAAATTGTTGTTTGAACATTAGATCTAAAAGTAGTTAAAGAAATTGAGGAACTTGTGATAAATAATGATTTTGCTTATCTGAAACTGTGATGGGAAATTTCAGTTTATGTCTGAACCAAACTGACCTGAACCGGGAAAATCAGTTCGGTTGCAATTCAGTTTTACCTTTAGCAGTTTGGTTTTCGGTTTCAATTTTTGAGATGCAGTTTGCCATTAAATGCCCAACCCTAACTAATTTAGCCATGATTCTACATCCGGTGTCACACTGCTACTCAGCCACAAAATTAATGACAAATTTAGCCATGATTTACAAAATTCAGTGACGGATTCTGTTTAGTCATTGATATCACACCTACCAATGCCCTTGCGAGTGTTTAACATTTGTTACTGATCAGCTACGAGTTTGTGTAGTCACTAATTCTGTTGCTCATAATATTCTTAATATATTTTTGATTCCAAGTAAAATTCGTCCCATACTACACTGCTAGCTATGCTACTATTAACTCAAAACACTCCTGACAACAGAAAACATTGGCAACCATTCTTCCTAATCACATACCTAGTTAATCGTCTGATTCAACACACGCACTAGTTACTGCTGCCACAATCAAATAATACGGTGTTAATCGTCTAATTCAACACATAGTTGCTGCTGCCAGAATCAATAAGACAGCTTCCTGCCAGTTCATACTTTCCCTGGAAAAAATAAACAAGTCAAGAAAGACATGCGTCAGTGACTGAGTGTTGGTGGAAAGTGATCATTAACAACATAACCTTTTTTTTTTCAAACCCTGGATCGAGGTAATCATATAAGCATTAGCAACCCGATGAATACTTGCCATATCACGTAATTCAGCATTTTCATTACTAAAATTAAAGCAAAAACCAACAAAGGCTCACTTTGAGTATTTACCATTTATAAGAAAAGTTAACCAGGATATTCGATGATCAAATCAGAAACAATTTGTTGAGACTGGAGTCTGAAAAACCTAACAAATTTGGCAATCTGCCGAATGGTGATGAGACCACGGAGCATGATGCTTTCATGGTACAACAATTCTATTAATTCATTAATTAGAGTTGCTGAATGTCACAAAAGAAGAGGGAATAAAAGTTTCAGGGTTGTATAATTTGAGCTACATTTTAAATACTGAGATGCTTGTGTAAAGCATAAAACATGGTAATGCTTCTGCAAGTTAGACAACTGTCAAAAGCAATATACTAGTACCTATATACAATTTTACAAAGTTAGAGTGTATGTACAAACAATAACATGCAAATATTTCTACAATTTTCAGCATTAGTTGAAGTTATTAAATAATTTTCAGCATGACTAAAATATAAGCACCAATAAGTAAATAAATATAAAAACCACCAAAATAGAGAGCATTGCTTAGTACTTCAAAGTAATATAGATCATGATGGAATCAGAAAATTACCAGTTTCAGTGATTTTTGACACTTCCAGTTCACAATTACTTGTATCGAGAATGACCTGAGTTTCATAAATTTTTCTTATATCTGTAAGCGCATCTTCAGCTATGAAGGTTGACCAGAGTGAAATCTTTGGCATATCTGCCCAATATTTTGACTCAATAGTTTCGCAAAGTATGAAGCGTGTCTCCTGCATTGACAAGAGTAGCATATTGTAAGTTCTAAAGCTACACAAACGATGCAATCAAATATTAATCATCACACAAACCTGCTTCTGTCCCTCTTGTTCTAGAGCATATCTGGTGCAAAACAGACATACACTCCACATTAAGCATTCTTCATGGTCTGTATAAGGAGGATTAATTTTGACCGAGCAAGTAACACCTGGTGCAGGAAGGTTGGGGAAAATTTGCACATCAGCACCCTGAAAACAAAAATGAAGAGTATTTTAAACAGTTGCTGGGTCAATTTGTTCAATTTTGAGGGAAATTAAAAATAGACTAAATTAAGTTACCCAGCTATTCTCTTTCTCTTCGACTGTGAGTTGTTGGTCTGGATATCAGATAGATAGAGTGTCTCAGATTAATTGTCCATAACAAGATTCAATATACAAAAAGTAGACTGAATTACCTTTTCTCTCTCTGCAAAGAAGAACCGTAGTTTTACCAGTTAAACAATCAAACTGGACTTCAGTCTGATAAATTTTGGATTCAAGGGTATATTGATGTTTAGCCTGGAAGGTTATGAAAAACACATTTGTTGATTGATAATTTGCCTTGATAATATTCTCAAGCATGAGATTCTCAGTCTGAAAAAAAAGGAAAAACAGTAAACCTTGATTGAAAGCCAACTTTAAAGCTCCCAACGATTATCAATAAATAGCTTATAGAATAGACAACAAACCTTAATGACATATTTAAGGGCCATTATGCATTTAAATTTGGCTATTAATGAAGAACCATCACTGGCATCCAAATTGAGCTTGCGTATAACGCCAAATAAAGCTTTAGTTTTAGCACCAGCAACATCCAAAGAAGTCTCGATATCAAAGCCCTAAGATCCCAAATCAACAAAAAAAACAATTTGTTAACAAAACGGAAACTAGAATTAAACAAAAATATATTAAATTACTTCGCTTTCGATCTCCTCTCGCTGATACTTCCTGCAGAGTTTTCCAAATTCGTCCAATTCAGATTCATCCTCGTCTTCAGATTCATCCTCGTCTTCAGATTCATATTCTTCTTTGGGTTTTTTTGGGGTAGGCTCTTCAGATTTATCCTCAACTTTAGGCTTTTTTGGTGTAGGCTCTTCAGATTTATCCTCAACTTTAGGATCTTTTGGTGTAGGATCTTGAACTTTAGGTTTTTTTGGTGAGGTAGGAAGAGGAAGAACAGAATCCATTTTCCAATCTCAGCTCGCAACCGTTAACCTCCGCAAACCCTAAACGTATAAATCGATTTGGGGCTACAGTACAATCGCAGGGTTCATATTTATATCAGCTGGCATTTTTTTTATTTTTTTTTCTAAACAGAGATACTGCGGGTCATTAAAAGTAAAATAGTCCTTTTCAAATATGATCCCTTTTAATTTTCAGTTGATAAAAATTGTAACAAATCAAACTAACAAAAATATAATTTAAATAAGCTGTTATTTTTGGAGTTGAGGGCTCCAACAAAATTGAATCAAGCCTTATTAAAATTGACAAAATCTAGTGCACAAATATCTTTTGATTTTACTCGAGCTCGGGCGTTTGGTTGGGGTAATCAGGAAAGGGAAAGAAACCCTTTGTGGTTGTTTGGTTGGCCTTTTTAAGCATTCACTTTACCCATTTTTAGTTTTGACTTTCCCCCTAATTCCCCCAAATTAATTTTCCAACCCCCCAAGGATTTTCTATTCTCTTTCCCTTCTTCATTCCCTAACTAAGTATAATAATAATAAATAATAAATAATAATAAAATAAATAATAATAAGATAAATATAAAAAAATCAATAATAATAAATAAATAAATAATAATAATATAAACAAGATATAATGTTAAATATTACTGCTATACATCCTCAACAACGAGATACTTACTTAGAACAATGGGCAAGTGAAGTACTTAGGAATTTTGTAGATAGACATGATAATGTAGAATCAGGTGAAGAAATGTTAAAAGTAGCATAAACTTATTTAGGTGATGTTGCAAAAGCATCATGGGAAGGAATTAAAAAATCTTTTCCAAATTTAATTATTGAATTAGTTAATCAAGGACCAAACATAGGAAAATTTACAGGATTAATTCATAGGTTAATTACTAATAGAGATATTAATACTGGTCAAATTAAAAGACAAACTGAAGCTCTTAAAGATCTAGAACAATTACAACTTAGGGATTGGAAATTTGCAATTCCTTTCCTACAGGATTTTGTAGCACTAGCATCAATTTCAGGAAATACTTTTAATTCTAACATAATTAAACAATTATTTGCAAAGCTACCTACTGATTTAGGCAAAAATATCACAGATGCTTGGCAAGCAACCCCAGAAGGACAGGGTGATACAATTGAATTTTATAAAAATATTTATTTTGCTGAACAATTTGTTGTAGGAAAATTAAAAGAAGAATGTACTTATATAGCTATTCAGAAAGATCTTAAAAGTAAGAACTATGGTTTTTGTAGCACTATTTTTACAACTCAGCAATATGGAGTCACTAATACAACACAAAAAAGAAAAACATATAAAAAACAACCAACTAAAAAATATTATCTTAAAAAATCTAGGGCTAAAAAACCTTATCTTAATAAAGAAAGACATGTTAGAAAATACAACCCAAACAAAACTTATAAATCAACAATCACTTGTTATGCTTGTAATAAGCCAGGTCACTTATCTAGCCAATGTCCATCTAAGCATAATTTGTTTACTAAAGAGTCAGACTTAGTTAATACGGTAGATGAGAATTTATTGGAAATCACTTCAGATGTATCTGATAATTCAGATATCTGGTCGGTTTATTCTATTGAAGGTTTTGAAAATCAACAAATTGAAAGTGAACAACAAATATGTTATGATAGTTATGAAATACAACAACATTGTGAATTGGTAAATAAATATGAGGAAATTGCTAAAATGGATAAACCTGAAAATTATCAACCACTGTTTACAAATTTTATGAACATAGAATGATTACCCTTAGATTTAAATAAATGTGAACATGATTGGAAATTAGGAAAAGGTTCAGAAACAATAAAATGTGTAGGTTGTATATTTTATCCAACAATAAGTAGAAGACATAAATGTTTAAAGTGTAATACTGAAATATGTCCAAACTGTATTAAAAAATATTTCAATATTACAATAGATCCTAAAACCACTAATACTAAAACTTATGATAAAAAACCAAGTTTTAGAACAAAGAGTCAGAACCTTAGAACTAAGAATGTCTCAATTAGAAGAATTAATGGAAGAACTAGTAAATAAACCCCAGTCTAATGATAAACAATTAGGAAAACAAAAAAGTATAGTTATAAATGAACAACCAACCAATTGCCTAAACTTACTTACACAATTAAGTTTGGTTTGCTCACAACAAATACCATTAATATGTAATAGAAATATGTTATATTCAGTATTTATAATGGTACAAATTGTTTATAAGGACTATACAGTGCAAGCCCCAGCATTAGTAGATACAGGTGCAACAACCACAACGTTTGATCAAACTATTATTCCACAAAAATAGATTAGTACTACTATACACCCGTATACTTCAACACAATTTGATGGTACACCATTAGTAACTAATACTTATACTGATCACTTTTATCTACAATTACAAAATAATTGTCAGGAATTTTCTCAAAATTACTCCCTTAAAAAGGCATGGGTTAGACAATTAAATCATAATAAACTAAAAATTATTATAGGATTAGACTTTATTCTTAATCATAATAATGGTATGTTACTTACAAAGGATTATTTAATATTTTTCCAAAATGTCTGTATTTCACCAATAATATTAGAGTACGCTAAGGAGCGTGGTGGTATTATTACTGATCCTCAAATTTGTAAAACAGAGCATAGTCAAGAATGTACTATAAGCTGTAATAAAAAGGGATGCAAAGAAAAATGTATTACAAATTATACTTGTACTATACCAGGACAATGTGAAAAATTGGCTTTAGTAGAAGATGAGTCATTTGAAAATACTGAAATTAAAACTAATTTATATTACTCTTGGGAAGAGACTCAAATGTTAGAAAAAAATGACTATGGTGATTCACTATTTAATGTCAATCTAGGATTAAAAGTTTTAGCATTAATCAGAGATGATATAGATCATTTAGTCTCTACCTTAGAAAAACAAGAAATTATAGAAGAAAATCCTATTAAATACTGGTACTTAAATAATATAGTTTGTAAATTAGATATACTGAATCCAGATTTAATTATTAAAGATAAACCATTTAAATACGGTGATTGGAAAATAGGTGAATTTAAAATGCACATAGGACAATTAACAAAACTAAATGTTATACAAAAATCAAATTCTCCTCATAGAACTGCTGCTTTCATAGTCCAAAAAGAAAGTGAAAGGAAAATAGGACAATCTAGAATGGTGTTTAATTATACTAGGTTAAATGATAATACTAGAGAAGATGGATACACTATTTATGACAATGATGTTTTAATAAATAAAATCCAAGGTGCAAAATGGTTTTCAAAATTTGATATGAAATCAGGCTTTTGGCAAATTAAAATGGATACTGATTCTATTTCATGGACTGCATTTACATGTTCTGAAGGACATTTTGAATAGAAAATAATGCCATTTGGATTAAAAAATGCTCTACAAATTTTTCAAAGAAAAATGGATAACATTTTTAATAATTATTCTGAATTCACTTGTCTTTATATTGATGATGTTTTGGTCTTTTCACATACTGAAAAAGAACACATAGCACATTTGTATACTGTTTTAAATTTATTTAAATCACATGGCTTAGTAGTCTCAAAAAAAAAATGGAATTGTTTAAACAATATATATCATTTTTAGGTGCAGAAATAGGTCAAGGAACTATTAAATTACAACCACATATTGCTAGGAAAGTCTTAGAATTTCCAGACAAGTTAGAAGAATTAAAACAATTACATGCATTCTTAGGATTAGTCAATTATGCAAGACCTTATATTAAAAATTTATCTAAGTATACTGGACCCTTATATAATAAAGCATCTCTCAAAGGTAATAGAAAGTTTAATGACCAAGACATAAGTCTAGTTAAAATTATTAAGGATCTAGTAAAAAATATTAAACCTATGGCCTTACTTTTAAAAGATGATTATTTAATAATTCAAACTGATGGATCTAAGGATGGTTGGTCAGGTATGTTGTTAAAAAGAAAATCTGAATACTCTACTGAATCTGAACAATTATGTAGACATGCTTGAGGAAATTATAAGGAAAAAGGATATTTAACTAGCTTAGACTATGAAATATTAGCTATAATATATGCTTTAGAAAAGTTCAAGTTATTTATCCTAGGCAAACAAAATATTACTATTAGAACTGATTGTGAGGCGATAGTTAAATTTGCTGACACTAAAAATGAAAGAAAATTAACATCAAATAGGTGGTTAAAATTTAGAGACAGTCTATTACAATTAGGTTTGAAATTTAAATGGGAACATATTAAAGGAAAAAATAATATAGGTCCTGATATACTATCTCGTCTGACATCTTACATCTCTTAATTTCCACAGGATGAATATGCAGGGAAAAGAACATATTAAGATCGGTGATATTGCTCTCCAAATACAAAGAGGAAATAGGACATTTGCATGTCCTAAAAGAGAAAAGCTGGACATTACCCAACAGGTTTTGTTGGTCCCTTGGCAACTAAGAGGGGGGTGAATTAGTGGCCTTCTAAAAATTGAAGCAGAAATTTGGTGGTTTGCTAGAAGGATTTTTATAGTGGTTCGGCCAAAAACTTCTTGCCTACTTCCACTTCTCCAATCCTAGAAAGGAATTGGGTTCCACTAAGACACAAACAAGAATACAAGAGGTTTTACAAGTTTACCTCAAACTGAGGGTTTATGATCACCCCAAACTTATAACGAATAATAGAATAAGAGTTTAAAGCTTACTCTTGAACTAAATTACTTAACAAAGAGAAGGGTTTAAAGATAACCCAAATAACTAATAATTATGAAATGAATAAGATTAAAGATGAAGCACAATGAGGTTGATAAAATATAGATTCAGTAGTTGTGTGTGTACCTCATTAATACAAATTTGAAGGGTATTTATACCCATTTCTTCAGATTCTAGCC
>CATIWJ010097716.1:0-10402 GCA_949640765.1 Croton laevigatus
ATTAGAAGCACATATTATCTTGATTCGCGACGTTCGGGATTGGGATTATATGAAGAGTTTTTATCTAGATTAAATGCATGTCGTACATGTGTTGTCTTGTTCATTGGTTCTCTTGATTCTTAAAGCTATTAATTGATTAAATTTATGATCGTATCTAGGTTGTTAATTAATAAGAGCAATTAAAATACATGTTTTTAGTTGTTTAATCTTAAGAGAGAATAGGTTTTTAAGACCAACAATGAATATCATAGATAGAAGAATTATATTTGTAAGTCTATGATCACTTCTCGTCAATTGCATTGGTAACCAACAACCAAGGTTCGTTCTCTTAAATTCCTCTGTTTTTACTGCATTTCCATTGAATTTCCTTTGCTGGAATTCCTTCATTTTAATTGTTTTCAGTTTACAATCAAAACCCCCATCATTTCTCTTTTAGCACTTAAGAAATAAACTTACCTAGTCTCTGTGGGATCGACCCTGCTCATCGCTATATACAAATCCTTTAGAGTAGGTAATTTTAATTTGGAGGTTTCGACACCCGCCACATTACTTTGAGGCTCACACAGTTATTGTCAGAACGGATCTCCCACTTAGAAAGATTTTGCAAAAGCCGGAGACCTCAGAAAGGATTACCGAGTGGGCCGTCAAGATCGGCATATATGGGGTACAATTTGAGCCTCAGAGAGCCTTGAAAGCCCAAGTCTTATCCGACTTCATTGCTGAACTCACCCCAGCAGACCAATTGCATGACAATCCTGTGGAGAAATGGGAAATGTGGGTCGATGGTGCAGATTGTACCAAAGGATCAGGAGTTGGCATCGTAATCAAGGGACCACATCGGCTCCTTATCAAATACGCTATAAGACTTGGATTCCAAACATCCAACAATGGGGCGGAATATGAGGCTCTCTTGAATGGTTTGAAGTTAGCCAGAGAGATCGGCATGGAACAACTAACAATCTACAGTGATTCTCGCCTTGTTGTCAACTAGGTTCAGGGGAACTTTAAGGTGAAGAAGGATGTGCTGATTCCATATGTGGAGATCGCCCAGAAAATGAAGCTCGATGGGTGGAACATTGTTCAGGTTCCTAGAGAGTAAACATCGGAAGCGGATGAGATCGCCAAGGCGGCAGCCCAGGGCAATATGGAATCCTTGAAAAATATACCTTTGACCATTCAAGAATTTTCGACTTCTCGGGGAAGAGCACTTATGTTTTATTGAATGGCGAGATAGCTGGATGGAACCCCTTGTCCGATGGTTGGTATGAAGAGGCTGACCGAGTTGTGAAAAAGTCCAAAGATTATAGTTGGTATGAAGAGGACCTCTACAGGCGATCCCGGACTCACCCTTGGCTCCGATGCATCCCGGAGCAGAGAGGCCAGTATGTTTTGAGAGAAATCCATGAAGGCATTTATGGAGCACATAAGGCGAGCTCCACTTTGGCAAGGAAAGTTTTGTTACAAGGTTATTTTTGGCCAACAATTAAAACCGACGCTGAGGAAATGGTAAGAAAGTGTCACAGATGTCAGGAACATGCTAATGTTCAGAGAGTACCGACATCACCTCTTTCTCCCATTGGAGCTTCATGGCCTTTCCATCAGTGGGGGATTGATATTTTGGGCCCTTTTCCAAAGGGATTGAGGCAGTGTAAGTTCCTTATAGTTGCCATTGATCAATTTTCCAAGTGGCCCGAAGCCAAAGCCGAGGCCGTGGCAACGATTACCCAGAGCAGAGTCACCGATTTTGTTTATAAGAACATTGTAACCAGATTCGGGATCCCCAATGTCATCATCACCGACAATGGCAAGCAGTTTGACTCTAAACAGTTCCGGTCCTTCTGCCAGGGTCTTCATATTGATCTACATTTTTCTTCGGTAGCCCACCCTCAGACCAACGGGCAAACCGAAGTAACTAACAGAACTATTTTGGAGGGATTGAAGAAGAGACTTAGTGACAAGAAAGGCTCTTGGGTAAACGAACTCAACAGCGTCCTTTGGAGCTTCAAAACTACCCCAAGGTCTTCCACAGGCGAAACTCCATTCTCCCTGGTGTATGGAGCAGAGGCAGTAGTACCCGTGGAAATTGGCCAGCCTACTTTCCGAGTGGAATTTGCTGAACAAGTGGACCAAAGCTTGGAACGAAAGTTAGACCTCGACTTAGCCGAGGAATTGAGAGACCTAGCATAAGCTCGGATCGCTTTATACAAGCAGAAGATCGTTAGGTACCATGACAAGAAGGTTCGACATCGAACCTTCCGAGAGGGCGAGCTAGTGCTGAAAAGGCTGAGATCACTAAGGGAAATGCTGGTGTCGGTAAGCTGCAATCGAATTGGATTGGACCCTTCAAGATCAAAAGGGTACTCGGACTTGGCGCCTACAAGCTCGAAGACATGATGGGAAAGCCGAACCTCACTCTAGGAACTCCAACAATCTCAAAGCTTACTATTAGTAATGTTAACATTTGTTTTTGTAAAAGTTAAATGATATCTCAATGTAATATTTTGCAAGTCCAGGAAAATGATGAGGATGCTGCGGTGGTGCCGACCTAGTTGGAATCGCCTATTGCGTCTACTGATCTTGGCAACCGACATTAATGAAATCACCTTTTTCGACTACAACATATCTACATACCGACACTAAAAATGAATCTACACGAACGAATACGATCCACATATCGCCTTACTGATAATACAGCTATGAATAAATGGTTAACATGCTCCATTTATAGATCACCTTACCGACAATACAGCTATGAATAAATGGTTAACATGCTCCATTTATAGATCGCCTCACCAACAATACAATTATGAATAAATGGCTAACATGCTCCATTTATAGATCGCCTTATTGACAACACAGCTACGTGTAAATGGTTAACATGCTCCATTTAGAGATAGCCTTATCAAATACGATCTACATATCGCCTTATTAAACTACATGCATTCAACAAATACGACAAAAAGCTAAAGTAATTGACAAAACTGAAATGCCAACAAAAAATTTCATTACTTAGAAAAATTTTTACAATTTACAAATAAGCCGCAGAAGCTTCGACACAAACTATGAAGATACAACAAAGAGACCTATTCTGAGACATCTACAGGGTTCTGCCTATTGACATCGGCAGGATCAAAGTTTGCATCTCCATATCCACCTTGAGCTGTTTCGGCATTCGCCCCTCCTGAGATCTTCATTTGTTCGCCATGATCGCCACCTCCCCCCTCTATAGACGAATCAACCCTATCTCCATCATCCTTCTGTTGGCCATCATCGCCCTCGTCCAAACATTTTATGTCCGAATCAGAAGGGCGAATGTTGTAGATCTTCGGATTTGGGTCGATGGACTTAATTGTCGCTGAGAGTCCAACTTCACCCAGCTCTCGAAGCACTTCTACGATCTGATGTTTCCACCACGTCTATTGCCCTTTTTGAGGCAACTTGCTTAGCCTCATGTTCTTCTCTCAATGCCTCATAGGCGAATCGGGTGTGCTTCTCCTTCCTCAGGGCAGACTCTACCTCTACTTTGGTCTCCCCCAGCAGGCGGTCTTTTTCATTTACAGCCAAAGACAATTCGGTTACCTTTTTCTCCAGCTCAGTAATCCTCTTTTCTCGCTTCATCACCTTCAGTTCAAGGTTGTCACACCTCTCCCGGAAGGCATCCCGCTCATCCTCAGCTTTATTTCGGCTGGCCACTAAATCATCCAACCTCTTCGACATAATCAGCACTTCGGCTTGCATGGCTTCAGCAGCCTATAAAAACACTTTAATTAAAACGATATATACGCACCGTAAACCACAATTACCGAACTTTGATCAACGATAAATATCTCATCTGCAAGCAGTGGCTGACTCCGGAAGCCACCCTTGTCGCCCTGTTCATATCTTGGAACATCTTAAAATCGCCGGGCAATAGCATGGACCTCGATAGCTCATCCGCCACCTTAAGGTTTCCATACGAAACCCCATCCCCATACTTCCCTTAAAAATAGTCCGCGACAGCAATCGATGTCACCGCTTCCTCAGTTTCTTGTTCGACATTAGTCCGTCGCCTCTTCACCTGGGGAGTCTTCTCCCTTATTGGAACAGTCTCTTGCTCGACCTCGGGATCGGTCGAAGCAGACCATTTAGTAGCCTTCTTGGCTGAAGTCTCAGCTCTTGCCATTGCCTTCGGATCAGCACAAGTTTTTGAAGGAACCTTGGCAGGTACCTTCTTTTTCTAGGGGGCCGAACCACGCTCTTCGGTAACTTTCTCCTTGCCTTTGGCAATTTGAGCCCCCTCACCAGCTTGGGCGGCTCTCTTTCTTCCCAAGGCGGCCAACCTCTCCGCTACTTTCGACATGTCTGCAAAACAACAAACCGATGTTACGATCAGTACGAAGAATTTTACAAATACACTTCGGTAGAAACTATACCCCTACGCGGGTTAAGTTGACGCTCATCGTGATCCATCACCACCCTGGAATACCAGTTCCGCACAAACTTCTCGCCATTAAACGGACCCTCAGGCACCATTTCCAGAAGTGCATCCAAACGCTCCTTCTCTTCCACGAATATATCGCCCAGGTCTCGGGGGTTGGTCGCCGGCACATCCTTCTTCCAATCCTTCGGCACTTCGGCCAATGAAGGATGGTCGACTATGAAGAACTTCTTCTTCCAATCATGTTTCACAGATGATGGAAGATTGAAGACTTTCCTCTTCGGCTGAAGGGCGACATGGTCAGATTTTTTGCTAGACATCACCTTGTATAGATGAAGTATCTCCCTTACCGACAAGGCGAACCCCTCGCCACAAGCCGACGCCAGCAACTGCAGACCCCAAAGAACTTTCCAGGCATTCGGGTGCAGCTGGGCAATTTGATGGAAGTTCAGAAAATCAACCTCCAGGCTTGTCAGCGGAAACCTTAGACCGGATAAAAGATGCTCTACATATACAATCCTTCCATTGCCCGAAGGAGACTGGTCAGCACCCATATCCGAATCTGCCGGATAAACGTTGTAGTCCGATGGAAAATGATAATGCGCCGCCACATGCCTTATATCATTCAAAGTCATTTTGCTGCTGATATCTGCAACCGAGGCCACTGCCGGATAAAAGTTTTTTCTGCTTCGGAAATTGTAGTTTCTGGTGGAAGGGAGTTGCATCTAGAGAGAGTGTTATTTTGATGTTTTATTTCTTCATTGGAGATGGAGAAGTTGGCTGTGGAGGAGGAATCACTTTGGGCTGAAGCGAAAGCTTGGAAGGTTTGAGGGAGAGGCAATAAGGTGGAGAAAAATTCGTGTTTTAAGGAGTGTGCTGAAGTCGTGTTTTAGGTATGTTGGAGATGAGTATAGGATGGCGTCTGTGTTAAAATATGATGTTGTAGAAGGAAAACTTGTACTACTCCCTTATTATGTTCCTACAGATTCAATAGCTAGTAAGTATTTCATTTTATGTATTCTTTAATTATGTTTGATTGTTTGAATATAAATGAATGAACCCCTCGCTTCATTTGGATATCTTTTGCTGCATATATAGTACTTGACTAATTGGTAGAGTGCTTGATTAATTCAGTTCTTTTATCCTCAAAGCAAAATGTTCACAGAATTAGTTAGAGGGCCCAATTTTTTATATCCTGCCCTGGGCCCAAAAATTTATAGGAACAGGCCTGTTTATATTTGCTTCTATGAAGTGGTATTACTCTATAAAATTTTCTGTGCTCAAATTTTTGGATACCAAATTATTTTCTTAGTTTTCCTCTAGCTTCAATGCATAATTTTTTATACACTTTCATGGATCAATTGGACTTACCCAAATATTTGGTTTATTCTTAGGTACATTGCTTTATATTTGTTGTTGTTTATTGCGACATTGGTGCAGTATTTTGTTACAGCTTGTTCTTCTCCTGGGTAAATTCACTTACACAGTTACACTTTCTGTAATCTAATCTGTTTTGTAATTGGTGTGTAATTTTTGTAATGAATTTTTTTTATTGGCATTTTGCCATTGCTTTTCTGCTTTGCTCTGCTCTCTTTCTTGTAGTTATGTTATTGATGAGATGAGGGTGTTGAATGAGAAAAATAAAGTGTTTGGAAAAGTACCAGTGCATACAAAGTCAGCACTAATTTTAATTTTTTAACCTATCTTTGTAGGCCATCATTAAAAATTTAAATATGTTATGTTGGCTTTTCTAACAATTAGATCTTTTAATGCTTAAGCAAAGGCAGCCTGCTTCAAGTAAAAATGGAGGCTTGGTAATCACAGTGGATGCGACTCGATCAGATATAAAAGCCCTGGGAAGTAATGTGTCACCTTGGACAAAGTTTGTTTCGGACTTGTATCCTCCTGGAACTAGGTATTCTTACACTAAGGCTGTGTTTGCCACTGTCGTTTGATTTTTTATTGGAAAAAAGCTTTTGTTGAAAATGTTGGGTAGAGGTTATTGAAAATGATTTATTAAAATGAATTTAAATATTCTAATCATAAGAGGTTCAAAATGGATAAACAATACTTTTAAACTGTTTTACATCTTAAATTGTGCTTTTCCAAAAAAAAATAAAGGTGTTTTAATTTCAAAAAAAATGTTTCAGAAAAGCTCTGTGGCAGCCTCTTAGCTTATTTTTGATAGCAATGAAATGTCTTATCTTGTACTGCCATTAATTTCTACAAGTGTTATGTGATACATACAATGGGGAAAAGAAAACTTTATGCTATTTCATGTTTCTTGGAGAAATAATATTGATATTTTGTTCTTGTTCTTTGCAGAACTGTGACATGTTCCTATTGCAGTGTTGAAATGGTATTTACATTTAACACTAATATTTATATTTCATGTGTTCCACCTGAAATAGAATCTCTTTTTTCGTTCCAGTTGCCTTTGATTGCCCCTTGTATCTTTCTCAAGTCTTGTTTTGAGTCCTTGTTGATACTGTAAATTCAAAATCTCATGCATGCTATTCATAAACACCATTGATTATTGGTATCCATGTCTGACATGCATGATCTCCCACTCTTCTCTATCAATTTTGCACCTTTAACCTCGATCGCATTTATGGTTTATTCCCCTTTTATTGTTGATTGCCAATGTTACGTGTTTAGCATTTTGCAGTTTACGTGTACATCCTATCTATTTGAGGAGTTCCATCTCAGGGCCAGTGAGTGGGACCCACAGAAATAATTTTTTATAGATTATGACACACTAATTAAATCTAGAGCTACTAAATTGTGAAATTAGGGTAATTTTGCAACAAGGTAAGTTGGAGTAGGACTCAATATTTGGCCCTTTTAGCTGAGCTGGTATTCTGAAAAAGACGATTTTAATTAATTCTTGTTTTAATTATGTTGATTAAATCATCACTTCCCTGCATATCTCTTTGTGTGATAGAGTTTGGTGAATAAAATATACTCTTGATGATCTCTGTTTTTCATATTTGATTTTGATTATTATTTATATTGTCATGGTGTTGCAGCCTCCACGAGCAAAGCATTGCCATGATTGTGACAAATGTGTTCTTCAGTTTGATCATCACTGTGTTTGGCTTGGAACCTGCATTGGTCAGGGAAATCATTGCCGATTTTGGTGAGTTTTTTTATTCTTTTGTCCTCAGTGAAGCTTTGCAGATGTTCATAAAATGGTATTTATTTTTTTTACCTTTAGTTACCCCCAAGGTTTGAACCCAGGACCTTTTGGTCTTTGGTGACTTACCTCACCACCAGGCCAACCCCTTGGGTTCATAAAATGGTATTTATCTCATGTCATGCTTTTCATGATAAAGATTGCAACTGTTGTCTATTTGCCATGAAGTTTTTGTAGCATTAAAGTATACATATTTGATGATATTAATTCTTGTTTGTTGGTTGTAATTATTATTTTAAAAACTTGATATTAAGCATATGCTAATGGTGTACTTATACTCATCATAAAGGCTGCCTATTGTTGTTTGTAAACCAAGGGGGTTTAATAGCATTAAAGTTTAGAGGTTTGATGATCATCTATGCAATCTATTGTTTGTCAGCTGTAATTGTTATTGTTAAGTCTGATAGTAATTAGTAACTATGTGCTAGCTTTATATTTGTATCCCTTATCTACACAATAAAGAGAAAGACAAAGACCCTTGGACTCTTCCTCAATGAGTAGAATGTTCTGCTGCTGTTTGATTGTTCCATCCGAGTTTGGTCTGAAATATTTTACTAGAAAATTCATCAAAGGACACAGCAGCTGGTGGGCTGGTATTTAACCTTTTATATTTTGTTGTGTAATTCATACGAAATTACTTGCTGTGTGATTTGATTTTGATTGGATAGCACTAATTTTCTCTCAAATATGCTTTAGCATTCAAGAAGATAATGTCATGAATTTTATGAATCGTTGTAGTTCCTCATAATTGGTGTTTATATTCTCTCAGGGCTTAAAAATCTGGGTAATTTATAAATAATAATGTTAATTCCGACCTTAACGAGTATTATGTATTCTTTTATGTTTCCCTATTAACGATGTACCTTTTTAGGTGGTACATTTTGGAAGAATCAACATTATGCCTATGGACTGGCATACTTTATGTTGAGTACTTGAAGGCCAACATTGCGAGAGCTTGGTATGATATCCTTCCGAGGTCTTATTCTTGTTTATTTTTCTAGGAAGTTTTCTTTTCTCTTATGCAATGATTCTATGGGGCTTGTTAGATTCTTCATAGAAAGGGAAATTTATTTTTTATTTTTAATTTTTTTGGGGATTGGGGCCAAAAGATTGGGGTAACGATGAGGGAAATGGGATTCGTAAAGGGGGAAAAAAAAAAAGAGAAAACAGATGGCAAAATGCAATGTTAGCTCTGTTGTTTTGGTCAGGTTAACTTGTTGAAATGAGGTTCTCATTGGACTGTATTCTAACTGGTGCTTTTATTTGCAGGTGGAAGGATGCAATCTTGATTTTATTGTTGATAACACTTGCAATTTCCTTGCTCTTTCTGCTACTGCTCCTGCTTTTTCATTGGTATTTATCTTCTTTTATTGACTAATTCACTTCTAAAATATCATTGCTTCCATCAGTTTCTGTGCATTTCTGTGCATTAGACAATCGTGAGATATATACATGCTAAAAATGGCCTGAATGGCTGAATCATCTTATGTGTCGGTTCCTCAAACTTGTTGCCAAAAGAGATGGGGAATATTTATAGCATGTTACTTGTAAAAAACTTCAAGGGCTTTTGGTTTGCTTTTCATCTTGGAGTAAGATTGGCTTTCTCCCCTTTTAGAATACCAAATTTTCCCCTTTTGAACACCCAAAAAAAATGTTAAAGAATCAAAATAATTGAACATATAATTGACAACTAAATTTCATTATTGCTAGATTTTGTGGATATCATAGATATATGACATGAGTAAGTATAGTTTTTAATTAGGCTATGTAGTTGTTATACTTGGTTGTCACATTTCTGGAGAAGTGAGCTAATTGAAATAAAATCGTAGTCTGATTCGTTTCATTAATACAAATTAATTTTAGACACATTTTTTATGCTTGCATGTCTTATGAAAATTGTTTGGTATTAGGAAAAAAAAAAAAAAACTACTATATTTTTCCTTTTGCTTTCTAAATTCTAGGTACAAGACAATTATGCAAATTACCGTATCTAATTTTCTTATGATGCAGCTATCTTATTTTAACGAATCAAACTACCTATGAACTTGTGAGGCGTAGACGCATTCCGTATTTGAGGTATGTTAATGAACTCATATAGTATTATGTTGTGCACTGGAAGCAAGAACTAGTTAACTTTCGCTCGAATTTGTGAGAGATTATGTAATTTCAAGTTAGAACCGGATAACTTGCATGTGTTAGCGTATCAATTTGGCTTACAGTTTGCTTTCTGGGAATTTGCAGGGGTGTCCCTGAGCGAGTATACCCATTTAGTAAAGGAGCTTGCAGAAATCTGTATAATTTTTGTTGCAAAGGAAACAGCATAGACAGCTTGGAAAGGTTACCGACAGCCTTAGAACTTGAACTGAAATCGAGTCCTTACACATGTTTTGATTTCTTAAGGTGTCGGTGTTGTTGAAATTTTATGTTATTGTGTGAAACAATGAACCCCATTAGATGATAGGTTTGTTGATTGAAATTGTGGAGCCATTTGAAGGTTTTTTGAGGTATGTGGTGAAGATGATGATTCTGTGTTTTTTAACTTTATATAGGTCTTAGAAATTTGTTTGTGAAAGTGGCTTTTTTTGTGCTTCATTACACTGAATTACATTCTCTCATTATTAATTCATTCTCCTTTTCTCTAATTTTATGGAGAGCTGTTACATTAGAAAATTAAATGATGATCAATAGATCCTAAAATATATAGATTCTTAAAAATGATGGAATTGTAATAAAATTAACGCTATGGTGGAATTTAAAGATTCCAAAATTTGATGAATTGTATTTTTTTT
>CATIWJ010097776.1:0-12712 GCA_949640765.1 Croton laevigatus
GAAGGTTGATGAAGAATAAAACGCATATATGGTCTCTTTTAATGAAATGCAGTGTTTTTGTATGTCTTGGTGTTTTTCATCCGTTTTGTTTCTTCCCTTAATATTAAAATAGATGACGTTTTAAGAGTTTTTATTATTTTAAATTTAGTTTTTATTATTATTTTTTTTTAAAATTTAATTAATTGTTGTTTACACTACAAACTCTAATCTCAATGAAATGGGTAAATTTCATCGATGGTATCTGAAGTTTGGGGGGTATTTCATGATGGTACCTAAACTTCATTTTCTTACATCTAAATAGCTGGACTTCGAAAGAATTCACAAAGAAATCATTTTAACTACCAGATTTCCAACAGGTAACTTGATGACGTGGCATTGTTAATTTTACAAATACGCACCTATTCTTCTCTTCTCTCTCTTTTTTAATCCAAATTGGACCTATTTGAAATTTTTCTAATATTTATAGGGACTATTTCATAAATTAATTTTTTTTAGGGATAAGCTAACTCAAATTTCTTCCCTTTTCCAGATCTTCAAACAAAACAAAACACAGAAAATTTTCGATCACTATCTTTGCCTTTATTTACTTGATCAACCAATGGAGAACTAATCACCGTCGGAGGTAAGCCCGCGTCGATCAGGACCTTCGCTTGCTTCTCCGTTGCTCTGGCTACACCTGCTATGAGTTCGAAAATCCAAAGACAGAGGCTTCACGTTTTGAAGTAAACCAGGAAAGATAAATGTTTTGTAGCAATAACAATATGGACAAGTTAAACACAACAGAAACAGAGGAAACATACCTGATTCTGGTGAAGCTTTGGAGAATCACTGATGAGTCTGGAAGCTATTTGGGTGGGATTCAAAACTAGAGGAAACCAAACAGAGACGGAAGTTTGAATCGTTGTTGGAGATCAAGGTGGCAGCGTAGCAAAGACTAGGGTTTGGTGGTTTTTAAATGGCTATGCCATTAGGATTTGAAGTAGGTGGTGGAGTGAATCTTAGTGGTGGAGCAAGGCGAGCGGTAGCATAGAGATGGCAGAGTCCGATTGAAGCAGAACGAAGAAAAGGAGTTGTGGTGATTTAAGGGTTTTTAGATGGGGACGAACCAAATGGTTGTGGCTTTTGGTGATTCCGGGAAGGACGATGCAGAGATAGAGGCTTGGTGATGCTGATGGTGGTATCGAGCGGCGTTAGTCGTGAAGTTGTCAACATTGGTGGCTCTGATCTGAGATGGAAGGGATTCGCTTGAGTTGTGGTGAAGATGGGATTCGGTGGATCTGGTATGGGTTAGGGATTCGGCCGACGGTGGTGAAGAGTATCAAGTTGAGGCGAGCTGAGGCGGCGGGCCATACCATCGAAAAGTATAATCTTGTCATGATGTCATCTATCAGATGAAGGAAGATGGTGGGTGGTGGTGCCGGTGGTAATGGTTGCCGTGGTGAAGATGAAGATAAGAAGATGAACATATGTCATTAAAAAAGGAAGGGGATGAATTAATTAAAAAAAATTAATTTATGAAATAGCCCCTACAAATATTAAAAAAATTCTGAATAGGTCCAATTTGGATTAAAGAAGAGAGAGAAGAGAAGAATAGGTGTTTATTTGTAAAATTAAAAATGCCACGTCATCGAGTTACCTGTTGGGAACTTGGTAACCTGTTAAAACGATTTCTTTGTGAATTCTTTCGAAGTCCAGCTATTTAGATGTAAGAAAATGAAGTTTAGGTACCATCATGAAATACCCCCCAAACTTCAGGTACCATCGATGAAAATTACCCCAATGAAATTGTAATCTATGGGACTCGTCCGTATATACAGAAGTTCATATAGCAGCTTACTCCTTGTTATTTTTTATCCATGGGAAGAAAACCAAAGATTGTTTGAAGATAAGATATAATGGATTGCTAGTCCATGTACGTATGTAGAAATTGGGAAATAAATATATTTTCATGAGTTTCTTAGGAGAAAAAAATAGAAATAAATTTATATTCCTAAGTTTTGTTAAGAAAATAAAAGAAAATAAATTTATTTATCGGTTGCTAGTTGCCGGTAATGGAAGCAAATAAAAGAGAAAATCGGTAGTGCAAGGAAATAAGAAAAAATAAAGTTATTTATTGGTGAATAAATTTATATTCGTAAGTTTTGTTAAAAAAATAAAAGTAAATAAATTTACTTAATAGTGAATGGTGGCTAGAAGTTGAAGAAAATAAAATGAAATAAAATTTTCTTTTCACTGGCCAACAATGATGGCAGCTGAAAAAAAAAAGGAACAAAATAAATTTATTTTTCGATACTGCTTAGGCAGAAGGCATTTGATAAAATAAAAATTAATAATAATTTAAATAAGGACAAATTTGTAAAAAATAAAAAAAATTGCTATTTACAAAATTAAAACGTAAAAGTGCTACTTTAATTGTTGCAATAGACAGACCAACCCATTTAGGACAAGAATGTAGGGTAGCCTATTTTTGACATTTGACTTTCACTTTTTTTATTCTATGTTTTTTAAAATACTAGTAATTTACTTTGAAAATATTATTCATCTTTCTAATTATGACTATGAATACATGGTATGAATAATATGTTGATTAAATTTTATATTAATAATGATTAAAATTTTCATATATTGAAAAATCTTAATCATTTAATGAGTATAATAAAAAAAAATCTGAAAAAATATAATTAAATTAGTTGAAACTATTTTTTTTAACTGTGTGAAAATAAAAGGACTATCAATCTATTAATATAGTGTATAAACTTTTTAAAAAGGAAGTTTGTTTTAAATTAGACAAACTTTTTGTTTTTGAGGAAATCGCTTTTAAGTAATACTATACAAGAAAATAGTTCTACTAATCTTTAAAAGTATGTTAACGGAGTGCGATTTAGCTGATTACGTTTTCGAATCCTTCAGACTGTATGTTATAATCAATTTGACATACGTTTCTGAAAAAAGGGCTGCCACATATGTAATTCACATAGAAGATTATATCATATCATCATGTAGTTTACAACGTTCATTCTGTTGGACCTTCCTATTAATAAGCTAATCTCAAGAAGTATTTTCCAAATCAAAGGTGCCATTTTTCATGACTAGAAGATTTATTTGGAGGGAATATTGGAGCTTATGAATATTTTAATTTCAACGAAGAGGAGATTGGCAGTCCTTGTAGATGACGATAGTTGGGGCAGGCTTGAAAATAGAAAGGATTTCTTATGCTTCCTTCTTTGTATGTGCTTAATGCTTTGGTAAACGGCCTTTTTATGTTCAAGACTTGTCCACTAGAATACTTACATGAAAGGAGTAGGCAACCTACCAATATTTAACTTTCCAATATCTATCTCCTGCCTCGTACACTTTCTCTATACGCCCCTCAAGTTCTTGTAAATTTCAACTTTGCCATCCTCTTACATATAGCATGGATCAACTTAATTCTTTTCACATATGATATATCACTAATTGTACTAAACAATATTATTAATATTTTAGATATTCAACAATTAAAACTATAAAATTGTTACCAAGGTGTTGCTATGATTTGTTATCGGTAATTTGCGATTCTCAACCTGACAAACGCAAGTTCGAAATTTGGAAGGGGTAACGTTATGTGGTGCCCTATAATTATTTAGAGATTTTGAGGAAAGAAAACACAAAGACCTAAGAATATTATATTATATATGTTTGATATTAAATAGTTTTTTTTTTATAATATTTGAACGTTTCATTTTTAAGCGGGATGGTTTTTAGTCTTCCGTGTAGGTCAAATTGAAGCGGATAATTGTGAATCAAGTAGAATGATTAGCCCTGCATATTAGTGTAGGATGATAATTAAGGAAGATGAAACAATGGCACATTGGTAATAAGAAGGAATAGTAATGGCAAAAAAGGAAGTGAAATCCTTATATATATAAAAGCCAATAAGGCAAGGCAAGGCAAGTAGCTATAAAAGGGAGATAAAGTCACATAATACATTCTCTTCCTTGTAAATGCCATATCTTAGGGAACAGAAAAAAAAGCACAAAGAAGATGAACAACTTTAGAGGCTGCATGATGATGATGATGATAATAATTATGATTTTGTTCTTCATCGAACGGTCATCGACAATGGCTGAAGGGTTTGAGCATTGGAGCAGAGAAGAAATGGTGAGCTTGGCTGGTTATGGCGAAGAAAAGCTTTCTACTGTGCTTATTACTGGCTCACTTCTTTGCGAGGCTTGTTTGCATTCTCAACCCAAGCTTCAAACATGGCCGCTTTCAGGTTTTATACCTTTTTTTTTTAATCTCATTATTTTTCATATTATTATATATATATCATGCACATAATTCCTCTTTTTTTTTTCTGAAAAACAAAAGGAAAGATCAAGAATATTATTATTTAAGCTGGTTGCTTGTTTCTTTTTGGATTTTTAGTTTGAGTTCAAATAAATTATGAGAGCATATTAATTATTCATAAGAAAATATTTCATTGGGAATTTAATGTTTGTGACAATCCAAAATTTATAACTCTAAATATTTCCCTAATAGAATTTAAATGTTTTGATTAATTTTCAGTATTTCAACTAAACTATAGCAAATGAAATAAATATTTGTCAAATTACATAGCAAAGCAAAAAATAGTCATTTCTTTTTTTGTGAAAAAAAGTTAATAAATATTTTCTATTTCTAAAAAAAATGATTTTTAATATATGCAACTCTTAGGACTGCATATAAGCATTTAATATAAGTAAAGATTTTTTAGTTATTAAAAAAAAAATTGACTTCTCTAATTAATATTACCGTCTACAATACAATTGTAGCAATATCCAAAAAAAAAAAGTTAGTAAAATTATAATAATTGCAGATATTAGAGAAGTGAGAAATTTTTTTTTTTTTCAATAACTTAAAATTTTTTGTTTATATTAAATACTTATATGCAGCTTTAAAGGCTGCATATAAAAAACAAAAAATGTCTAAATTGAACATTAATTACTAGAATTTATTTATTATTGTTTTTTGAAGTTAATAATAATTTATATTTCTACAAATAAATGAAGCCTAATTTGAATATATTAGAATTTATCAAACTTCATTGTCTTATATTTTTAGGTATGGAGTGACAATAAAAATCTAAGAAGTGATTTACTATTAACCCATAAATACAGATACATAGTAGTTTTCAGCCAAACTTGAGACAAAAGGCAACCAACCACTTAAGAATTAGAGCACAAGTCATGCTATATACCATCATAGGTGAAAGGTCACAAAAAATATAATTCACTCAATTTCCAAAATTAGCATAACATAAACTATTAATCTTCTTCTTTCTTGCATTGAATTCCCTAATTTCATCATTTTGCTCATTATATTAATTATGGAATATCTAAATTTTTGTACCAATTCATCAATGATAAAAAATATATATGCCTTGTAATTTTATCCTTTTCTGTAATTTCATAGTTAAAATATTTATGTTTTGCAATTTTTTTGGGGTGTGCGGCTTTTCTCCAGACCTGTGCAAACGGGGGATGCCTTCGGGTACCGGACTGCCTTTTTTAGCGTAAAAAAAAAAATTATTTATGAATTTTGAGTTAAATAGAATATATCTTGGTGGTTACAGAATCAATTGTCTTCTTCTTCCCTAATTTTTTTTGAATAAAGTTAGGTAAATTTTCACTTTAATTTGATTGTTGAATATATTTTATTTCTTCAAGAGTAAAAGCTAACTTAACCAACTTTTCCTTGACATATATGTTTTCTCAATAATATAGCAACTTCTCACCATAAAAATCTAGTACAATTGCATTTTCATTATTTAATTGGTGGTTTTGAATATATATATATATATATATATAATGTTATGCATACAATCTACAATCTGAAGTAGCTAAAACAGTTGGGACATTGTTGTTAATAAACTTGAGAAATTATATCCTATTATACTTAGGTATAATTAAGCAATCAAATTATAACATCTTAATTGTTTAATGATAGAGATATTTTACTTGTTTTAATTTAAATTATGTCAATTTTGTTAATATCACCACCATCTGATCTTGAAATGTAAATAGGTGCTTTGGTTACAATCAACTGTGACAACAAGGGCAGGAAGAGTACTACACAAGCAGTAACTGATGAATATGGAGATTTTCTAATAGATCTTCCTTCTCATCTCCATGCAATTCAGAATTTGGAAAAAACATGTTCAGTTAAGGTTCTCAGAATACCATTGACGTCACCCTGCCGGCCTGCATTTGCAAGAAAAGATCAGGCCCTCAAATTATTATCATCGGAGGGGAATGGTGTCCGGGTTTACACTGCAGGGAAAATACAGTTTCTGGATTCAGAATCCAGACCTTTAGAAGCTTGCACTGGCAGAGAAAGCAAATATGAACAGATTGGATATCAGAAATAGAACACTGCAGCTTATATCCGATGGCGCTTCAGTCACAGAAATCAGTTGCTAGGGTTCAATTTCAGTCTGCTGGTTTGACGAATCATTAGTTTTGCATGTATATAATGATCAACAAAGTAATAATGATATTTGACATAGCAGCTATAATGAAATTTGACATAGCAGCTATGTATAAACCACAATTTTCAATCCTGCTGTAACAGAACACAATATTAATAAGAGAGAATTTTGAAATACCAAAGAAACAAATCAACAGCCTACATTACAAACCCTAAAATTGATATTTCAGGAGTCAGACATCGTCTTCTGCTCCACCCCAGAAGCTATATATTTCGCAACCTCAGCACAGCAAGTAAGCTTATCAGCTTTCTCATCAGGGATTTCAATGGAGAACTCTTGCTCAAAAGCCATAACTAGCTCCACTCTATCTAAGCTATCCAGGGATAAATCTTTTTGGAAATCAGCTGTTTCAGTAACCTGTCTCAAAACCGATACTAATTAACTCTTTCAATCTTCCATAACCAAGAAAAGAAAAACTACCCAAGTTTGGTATAAACGAAAATGAAGTATATATTTCTTTACAAACAATAGAACTAAATTCACCTTAGTGGCATCAATTTTATCGAATTTCTTGACCAATCCTATCACCCGATCCATGATTTGATCAGGACTAGTACCACTTATAGCAGAAAATTGCAGGTACAGCTGCTTGAACATGTCTCTTCTCTGAGCAAACGGTTGCTGGTCACCGAAACTTCTCAGCCTCACATGGCTCAAGATTGAGTTTCTTATGCTTTGCATATTACCAGTCTGAAAATACCTTATAATTCAATCAAATGTGCAAATCATGAAACAAAGAAATGCTATCAAAATACTAAATACAAACAGCTGCATTATAATTAGCTTCCAAGAAACTCAAAATGTATGCGACATTTCATGAAACCTAATGTAATGTAATTGGGATTATATTGTATCAATTTCTCTATAGTCTAAAACTAAACAGCATATAAAGTAAGTACATTTCAAATTGCAGTAACTGATTCTCCCATGAATAGCATGTTTCAGAAGAACAAATTTTGAAATCTTTATATTACAAATATTAATAATTCACAGATTTGGGACAAAAATTAGTGGTATAACAAAAGTCCTGTTGCAGAAGTATGCTAAAAAGGAAAAAAGGCAGACTACTCGTTGATCCATTCGATTTTAAAAGAATTAGAAGAGTAAAGCATTTAAAAACCGAAAACCCAGTTCTAGTTTTGTGAAATTTCATAATTTTCATTTATACCGAAACCTAAACATATAAAATTGCAAACAAGTTCCACAAAATCTCTTGACCTTTATTTATTACCAATCAAGAACACAGATAATTCGTGCAGAGGAACTAAAACGACAAACAAAAGGTGTAACTCTGCATTTACTAAAGCAGCAGAAGAACTGGGGAGAAAGAGTATTACTCACGAGATTGAATGAACAAACAAGTTAGTGGCTTTCGATTTCAAGAATTAGTCGTTCACGTGCTTGCTGTATTGGCGCAGTGAGGTAATGTATGTAGGAGAAGAATTGAGGTTTCGGACTTCCTCAGGAAACAAGTTTTGCAGCTGTGTGAATAGAAAGGGAAGTGAAATAGGTTTTTCTTGAAATATTTTTGGGCCGGATGTTTGTAAACTACCCGTCCACAAACAACTCATGTTAGTGTGCTTGTAGGCTGTAAACGAATCGGATATTTCCTGAACCACTCCCGGAATTCGGTTATTGTGTCTATTATGTTAAAGGAGCCGAATTCAAACGGTGCAGATGGCTCAAAATTCAATTTAGCCCCTAAACGTTCTAAAACAATACAAACTAAATTATGGCAATTTTCAATTTAATTCTTGACCAAAACTACGTCGTTTTGAGCTAAAACGCCGCTGTTTTTCTAGTAAGAAAACAGCAGCATGACGCATATTCCGTTAGTTTGTGCCTCATTCATTGTTCGATACTCGAGTGAAGGTGCGAAGATTGGTTTTATAAACATTTCGGAGGCTAAAAGGTGCAACTAGGTTTTTTAAAAACTAAAAATTACAATTGAACATACTTATGGAGAAAAAATTATATTATTGGTCTCAAATCTGACTCTTGAGCTGTTTCATGAATAATATCATTCATGCGGACATGTTGTGGTTTTCTTATTCTTGCAACCAGATTGATCCGTTGTCTAACCTATTGCGCTTGAGTCAAGCTTGTAAATGAGCCAATTTTGAGCGGAGTTTTTTCATCCGAGCTCAACCTTCAAAATGTAGCTGAGCTCAAGCTTCAAGTCCAAAGCTCAAGCCATAGAAAACCTTATCGAATGAGCTCGGGCTAAACACTGTTTGACTCAGATTGTTTATAGCTCTACGGGCACAATCCAGCCTAGCAATCTGTGGAGAAATATGGTTTTAATGGGAAATAGGGGAATGAACAAAAAGAAACAAACAAAAAATAGTCCTCAAAACACGTCCAGCTTTAAATTTTCTCAAAAAAATAAACCCTTCTAAAAAATTATACACCCAGATTTCCCTAAATAAATTCTTACAAAGACACCCAGGTAAAATTTGCAGGAGCACATACTGGGCATATGAATGGTATACAACCAATATACATTGGCATACAATAATCCAAGTACTGTTAAAAGTTCAATCTCACATAGCACTACGCAAATTAGTGGTATGAACCATTTGAAGCTTTGCCTTTAATTCATGAAGCTGTAATTCTTTCTGTTTCCTTGAGTTTTATAATAACATCACCATATATGAATCGTTTCTGTTTTTTTTTGTTTACTTGTTTTACAATACAAGCTATAGGCGTCTGTCTTCTGCTGAAATATGCGAAGCTTCTTGTTTTCCCTTTTGAGTTAGTGAAGAGGCAATCTTTAGTTGCTGAGCTGATTTTTCCACTGGTCTAACTTTCATTTTGAGGGTTCACTAACGCCTTCCCATCATAGAATTGAAATCTTCTTCAAATACTTTCAATTAAGATGCTGCTTTGCTTCAAATTGCAATAGCAAGTTATTGATACAATTTCGGTATTCACCATAATGAATTCAACAAGGGAAGGGATCATCCTGATTCTGAGGATTTTCAAAAGCCATTACATGTTTCATGTACGATGCTGCAGCTTCTTCTCTTTCCTCCAGTTTCCCAAGTTTATCAAATACCATGGCCATCAAGTAGAAAGCTTCAGCTGCCAATTCATGATACTGTCCAACAAAAGCAACCTTACCATTTCAAAAATACTGAGAAAAATACTTCAATGGGAAATAAAACATTCAAAAAACTGTCAAGGAACCCCAGAACTCGCCAGCTGAGGTTTGTCTCCTAATTCATTACCATCAGCCAAACTTCCTCCTACCCAACCCAACTGATCTGAGACTATCTTAAAAAATCGCAATGTCAATAAATTCAAAATGGATTTACTTTATACCCTTTACTTTCCACTGTCATCCTATTGCAACTTAACTATGCTAGCATAAAACATTTTTTAATGAATCTTTTTTTTTTCTTTCCAGCAAACATTTTTTGTTGATTCACTGTGCAACTTTTCATGACCTATATAATTCTCCCAGTGTCAACTTACCTCCAATAACTGAAGCTCATCAGAAGCTTGCTTCAGAGATTCTAGCACCTCCTCAGAATCTTCAAAAACTAAATGGAAAAACAAAGAGAGATGTCAATGTCAAAAGAAAGCCGAGTGATGTTAGCTCGACACTAAATCAGGAAAAACAATCATACAAGTGAAAAATCAACAATCCCTCAAGTAACGTTGTTGAAAATATAAAACAGAAACCGAAACCTAAAAAGCCGCAAGCACCTGTGAATTAAGCTTAATAAATTGTAATGCCAAAGATATCATATCAGATGTGATAATGAGGTCAAGGAAATGCAATGATAATCAGAAAATCTGGATTGTAATTATAGTTGGCCAAGGACAAATTTAAGTTTTTACTCAGCAATCTCAGCTTTGGATCTCAAAATGTATAGCATTCAGAAGGTCCAAACTAGATATAACAAAGTAGAAAAAAAAATCACCAGTACCCTCATAAATTATGAGTCGTAAAATGAATCATTTATTCATTTATTTTTTCTTTCTTTATTTCCAATCTGTTGCCACCGAAGAATGCAGCATACTACAACAAAAGATGAATTAAAGAATAATAGGGGAAAACCTGAATAGCTTGGATCAGAAAGATAGCATTTTGCTTCAGCAATCCGAGCCCTGGCCCGAAGCTCAAGATCCCCATGTCCAAGAATCAATGGCAGTGCCCCATGGATAAGTGATAAAGCCCTTTTTGCATGTTGTGATCCCAATAAAAGCCATAACTCAGCGAGGGTCAAACTTGCTGATGCCTTGAGAAGATCCAAGTTAAATGACTGGCAAAATGTTAGGCTTGCCAATGCATATGGAAGACCTAAAACAGCATTTCCAGATTTCTGATCATCACAAAAGAAGTTAGTTTACAACCCCATCTCATTACCTCAATACAATGAATCTATCAACATATACTGCACAACAATATGACAGAATAAGGTATTAATTCATTTGACATTTGACAGATGTAAGAAAAGCTAACCTGCAAACCAGAATGCAACTATGGATCTGATATTCTTAATAATTGTTTTTAGGATGGATTTCAAATGCTCCATTAATAAAAAGAAGCTTTAAAAGCAAAATGGAAAATCCTATGATTCTCAAGAGCATCTAGAAATGATATTTTTGAAAAATGTATTTCCAACGTTAATGTGCAATAAATTGTAAATTCATCTACAAAAATAGTATTGTTTTTAGTGTTGAGGCTAGGGTTAATCAGAGATTAAACTAATATATGTTATAATTTAAAAACGCACACAAATGTATAGAGGCTGAAATTTTAAGCACAAAAGGCATGTAAATTAACAAATTTGTGGGTTCTCTGATGGATGACAACTCCAATAACACTATACAGAACACTGGCAAAAATAGCAAACCTGTTTTTCTGACGTCATAACATAATATTAGAAGAAAAATATTTGATATCAATACTCATTTGTTTCTGTTTTCTTTTGCTGCATACAAAAAATTTGCACCAAAAGAAATATGTATGTGTATATATATATATATTGATAAAATAAAGAAAAGCCACTTTTTGGGTTTAGCTTCTTGTGGCAACTTCTCTCTTTCGAAACGCCAAATGGTAAAAGTTTTTTTGAAAAAAAAAAAAAAGAACCAAAACAAACAGTTTCTAGAAAATTAGTCTTCTAGGTCTCTTCAGAAAATATCACTCAAACCAAAACTTCTCCAGTTCATGGAGGAAATTTGTTCAAAAAATGCCTGTTTATGCAAGCGTCAGACCCTAACAGTCTTTAATTTTTTTTACACATCATGATGAAGTACAATTGTGGTTTGGCAACACCTTTTTTCTCCCTCTTATTGAGGAAGAAGCATATGAACTTAGAGCTAATGCCTAGGGACAGCCAACATAACCACAATCTAAATGAATCTCCAACAGATATATCATGTCAAATGTTCCATTATACCTTGTGAATTTCAGCTAGCAGAAGAAGAACAGTGGCATTCTCAACCTGCAGGTTGAATTTGTAACACGTGCAAAAGAGGGAATGTGCAACTCCCGCCGCCTGATGAGAGAAGATGTCAGGCTAAGCAGAAGATTTTGGCAAAAAAGAATTATAAACTAATACCATGATGGACAAACTAGGTTAGCGAAGGAAAATGCAAGAACATATTGAATACAGTGCCATTGCGAATTGAACTAGATTAAATTCACAGGTACTAATATTTAAATTGATGAGGCATCAAGTTCAAAAAATAAAAATAAACCAAGAAGCATCCAAGGCCAGAGGAAATTAATTTTTTTTTAAGATTTTAAGCTCCCTCGAATCCCTCAAATTAATAAAAACACCAATGAACAAGAACAATTTGGAATTTTAGTTTTCAGCATAGAATATTGATGCACAGTGATCATACATGCATTTTTTTCACCCCAAAAAAAATAGTATTAGAACATAAATGCCACTATCCACAATTACAGAGATATACAAAATTGATGCTTCCATCCATGAAAGGTAGCTGCCTGAATTGAATGTTTAACATTCTTCCTAAGAATTTACTTGCAAGCTATACTAGTTGCTAAGATCTAAGATGGAAATCTGGATAAGACAGCAAACACACATACATTATCAAAAAAATAAAGCATATACTTACGATCTGCTTTTCCACTGATTAATATCATTGAAATTTTGTTAATTATCCATTCAAGTCAGAGAACAAATAACCATTATTCTAATGCCTTTCAAAGTTCTTTTGACT
>CATIWJ010097796.1:0-13412 GCA_949640765.1 Croton laevigatus
TCTGTAAGATTTTATTTTCTTGTTGTAAAATCAATATAAATTAATATTTCTCCATTCATTTCATTTATTTTATTATTTTAATTTGTAGTATCTTTCCAATTTGTTTCCTTGTTTGAACGCCAACGTATAGGTTAAAAAAAATTCCATCTATATTTAGTCAACTAACGCCACTTTAATACCATATATAGTTTTGATATAAAAAAAAATTACCATATATAGGATTAAGATTAGGATTAAAATACCATATATATATAATAGACGTTCGTTGAACTAGCATTATTCTTTTTTTAATATTCTTTTAGTCACTTAACGCCATTTTAATACCATATGTAGTTTTGGTTTTAAAAAAATACATTAGAATTACCAATTTAACAGAATTTGATATTCTCTCTTAGTTTTCCATTTTTATATGATTGCTAGTTTTTTTTTTTAGAATATGTTGCATACGTTATCTCATTTTATATTCTTGTTATTGATGTTGTAGTTAATTTGATTAATTATATATTAACAGTAATAAAGTTTATATAAAAATAATAAATTTCTGTCTGAGTACCATTAATTAAGTACGTTATAGATATATGACCTAATTGAAAAGATAAAAAATTTTCAAAATTAAGATTAAGATGTAACTTTACTTTAATGTTCATCCTCTTTATCTCGTTCCTTTGAAAAAATTCTAGCCTTAAACAGCCGCTGCCTTAACCATCTGTCGCGTTCGCCATTGTATCTTTGTTTTGAACATGTTCACAATTTACATTAAATACAAAATGATAACGGCATGGAATTTCGTCGGCAGCATAATTCTCAATGGAAACCAACCAGAATTGGCTTGAATCACATCGAAAACTCGTTGTCTTTGAATTTTCAGATGTAGGGGAAATAAAAAGTCATTCAAAATTTTAGCTGACTTCCATTGATCAAACAACTATTGTGAGAGTACCAGACAAATGATCGGTGCGAGGGCTGTCTATGGTACCCTTTTTTTGTCGGTTGCCTGCTTTTGGCAAAGGCGGCGGTGTTAAGGTTTCATCCATCCTCAATCGTTATATTTTATAGTAATATTTATAAAACCTCCCTAGGTTTTTACATATTTTACATTTTCCTCCCTATTTATGTTTTACGGACAAAAATCTTCCTGCATTTCAATTCCGTTGGACAAATATTTGTTCTGTTAAAATAACAGTAGAAGGATCAAAATATAATTTTACAGGCCCTTTTAAAAAAACTCAAGAATTAAGAGATTGTTTTGGAAAAAGTCTATCTTCAACCTTGGAAGAACCTTAGAAGGAATGGACCACAGCCGCCACCAGCTATGAAAAACGATCTCCATTAATCAATTTGAGTTCATGCTTTAATGTCTTCAAAGTAAAATAATGTTGTCAAGTTATAAGGATTTGGATCAAGACACCAAAGATTAAACCTTTTCCACAAGCAATTATTGGGTCAATATTTTAATATCTTCAAAATAAATAGCATTGTGCCTCTTTCGAATTATTCTTCCCTCTTTTCTCTACTGTTTTCCCTGTCTAACAAATGAATTCCTGGAATTTACAGACATTCCTAACCAAATTAAAAATTGTTTAGTTGGAAATCGTGTTCGTTCAACAACTTGGAGAAATGAACATCAATCTGAATTTAAAGACACATTAACATTTTTAGTGAATTTATCAAACTAAGATCAACATCACCAATAATCCATGCAAGAACAAGAGCCGTCTTTGAAATGGTGGAAGCGAACGCGATCTCTCATTATAGCATTCCAAGAAACCAAACTTCTTTCTAGCATTTTATCAAACACATCCTCTGCAGAATCCAAACAATCGCAAGAAGCATAAAAATGAATCAAACTGTTATTTACAAAAACATCAGATTCAAACCCAAGTTTTAACATCTGGGCATGTGCATTTTTCCCTTCACATAAAGCAAACAAATAAGCGCAAGCCTTTAAAACGAAAGGAAAGGTATGATTATCAGGAGACAGAGCTTCTCGCTCCACAATTCTTTTAAACAACAAAAAGGCATCTTCTTTACAATCAGAGCTCTACGCACAAGCTCTAATGAAGAAGACTTTTTTCAAAATAGTCCTTTAATTTTTGAGTTTTTTTAAAAAGGCTTGTAAAAATTACATTTTGATCCTTCTACCGTTATTTTAACAGAAAAAATAGACAGATGGTATATTTGTCCTACGGAATTGAAATGGAGGGAGATTTTGTCCCAAAAAAAAAAAGAAGAAAAATGTAGAATATGTAAAAATTCAGGGAGGTTTTTATAAATATTCCTATTTTATAATCTTGTTATTTTTTCTGTCATATTTTATTTTTGAAACCTTTTGAGTACAGAGATTTAGAATGACACAACCCATAATTAAAAGCACTCTATTAAGTTTTACCGTAATTAAAAGCACTCCATTAAGTCTTACATTTTGTTCTCCATCCTTTTCCTTTAATCAAATTAAAATAATCCATAGTTAAAAAATAACCCATAATTGAAAGCATAACACATGAACTAAGGTGAATAAACTCTTTCTCATATTCCAATACTGACATTCTGCCCTGTCTAAGATAAGCGAACTCTTTCTGCTTCGCATCCAGATAAGACTCCGAGATATACTGCTTCTTAAACTCTCTTTCATAGAGCTCCTAAGTTTGATACTCTGACAAAACACGCTGTTGGATAGCTTCCCACCAAAAGTGCGCCTGTTTGGTCAAAAACGATGTAGCATAGACCAATCTATCTTCTGAAGTGCACCTTATCTGGTCCAATGCTTTAGTGATGTTGTCTAGCCAATTTTCGGCCTCTTTTAATCCTTCTTCACGATCGATCTTGAAATCTTTTGCCCCGTACTTCCGCAATTCGTCTATTGACGGGCGTCTTTCTCTTTCGGTAGTGACAGGGATCATTTTGCCCTCTTACTGGAACGCAGATGTCATCTGTCTCTAATTTTTCCCTGGGTCATAACTTTCGACCATAAGTGCAGCCGATGCTGGCGCTAGCTCATGTTCCAGTGCTGATCCTTGATCTTCTACTATATCCATGTGACTAGGACTAGGGGCATGAGATTCCACCTCTATCATGACCACTCTCTGAGATTCTGCCACTTGCGACATTCTACATTACAGAAAGAAAATTGCAGCTGACTTAGCGTGACACATTTTCCTTCTCTTTCTTTTCCTAGATGGCATGTACTGAAACTTAAATAATACACATATTCAATTAATAACAACTATCTTACATCTTAAACCCAAGCCTATTATAAATTCTTACAACCAAAAGCCAATCCTATGCTGACATCAACCCCATTTTCATACATTTCTTACAACAAGATGAATTACTAATTTAGCTCTCACAATTACTAATTAACATACATAGTACATCATACCACTTGTGGTTATGAATAACTTCATGCTCTCTCTCCTATTTAGTCCTAACATAAGCTAATGCCGCGTAACCAGTCGAAACATGTTCTTGTTTTTCTTCTCTATGATCTGGCTCTAGTCAAGAATCGTAATCTTCAACTACCACTTGGCTTGGAACAACTTTAGAACTAACAACCCACCTACATTTGAACCTCAATTATCTGTCTCTCTCTTGTTCCAACTGTCTTACCTTAGTCTTCTTCTCCTGTTTTTTTTTTTCTGGGTCGATCTTCTATACTAACTAACATTTCCTGAATCTTTTCTTGATTAACTACTATCCTTATCTTTTTTCCTCTTAAGGGGACCACTAGGATCACTGCTTGTGTCTATCACTAGTACCTTATCTTTGTCCTTTTCGTAGTCAGCCATTCTATCTAAACAGACCAAAAATAAAAAATATTAACATTTATCTCATCACTTATTACTTTGTTACTAATCAACTTCGTAACCTATACCTTTGGGTCATGCTTCTTGGGCTAATTCAACTAACTAATCCCAAAACCGACTAAATAGGAGCTTTGGTATCACTAAATATAACACTCTTTCTAGACGTATGAATAAGTCCAGAAGAAGCGGTAAATCATGCATACCATGTACACTTCATTAATATCACCCCTTATAACCTCCCCTATCACAGCTCGAAAATATATATTCAAGGACTAAAATGTAATTTACCATTTTTAAGTCAAATAATAATTATTTTAGTAAAAATTTAATAAATGGATTATCTTAAGATAATTTAATAATATAAATGTCTATAGGATAATTAGTTCGAGAAGACGGTTATTTTGAGTATAATATTGTATTTTTTTCGACCCCGAGGGCATTTTAGTCATTTTGACCCTCGAAAAATTTTAGGAGCGGATTAAGTTCTAAAAATATCAAATTTGAAATCTAGACGTTGAGACGATTAAATTGAGTATAAATTTTATAGGATTTCATTACAGAAATAATTTTTAATTTTTACCAACCGGTTAAATGCGGTGACACCGTAAATTGAAACTTACCTGAGTAAAATTCTAATTGATGCAAATAAATTGAATGGTAATGGGTATTTTGGTTAATTCCAAAAAGGAAAAATAATAATAATAAATAAATATTTTATTAATTTAAAATAAATAAATAAACTAATTAATAAATTAATTAATTAATAAAAAAAGAGAGAGACTTAAAAACAAAGAAAGAAGGAACCGAAAATGGGAAAAAAGTAACGAAAGGAAGGTGACGGAGAGGCGTATAAGGGAAACCAGCAGAAGAATTTTAAAGAGGAAGGAGCATGATTGATTGTTAAGTTTGGATTGTTATGATCAACGGGAAATTTCGTTGAGATTGATATTGAAGGAAGAAGTTCTGGAATTTAAAATTTAAAAGGAAAGAATAACGAAAACAGAGGAAGAAAAATATGAGGAATTTAAGCATTTTGATTTGAGCCTCAAATTTATAAACTAGTATTGGGAAATGATTTCTGGAAGCTTAGAGTTCATCATAGGTACCAGAAAGACTTCGATCAATCGCCGGAGAAGATAATCAGTCCGGTCAAACAGAAGCTAAGAAAAGTCAACAGAAACTGTCAACGACATTTTCTCTGGTTTCAGCTTCTCTCCGATTGAAATAATGCCATAAATAGATCGAAGGTGTTAAGACGAGTGGATCGGTGCTCTGGTTGTCTCCGTTGGACGCCGGAATCGCTATTGGGCTACCGGAAATTCACGGCCCAAGAACGTGATGAATAGTGAAATGTTGCAGAAATTCAATTATTGAAGACGACGGGTCGATTTGGTCCTTGGTTCGGTTTAGCTGGTCTGATCTAAAGCGTCTGGGTTTGGTCAGCTTGATGCGACGCCGTTCTTACTAAAACAGCGGTGTTTTGACGAATTTCTTAATAAACTCGCGTCCCGTTGGATAATTTCAATCCAATCCCTTAGCGTTTTACAAACAGACGCTTATATTTTTTGGTCAGTCATAGTCAGACCCCGGGCATCCCAAGTTGTTTTTCAGACAGATCCTTCCACATAGGTAATTAACCCTTGAACTTTATTTATCTCTTCAAACTAGTCCAACAGATTAAATTAATTAATAAATTGAGTTTTAAAATTGAAATTAAATATTCTAGGGGTCAAATTAAATTATGAAAAAAATATATTTAGTCATAAGTATAGTAAATAAACACTTAATATGTTTATTTTGATATAAAAATTATTTTAGAGGTAATTAATTGAAATTAGTTATTTAAATGAGTTTAATATTTAAATTAAAATACATGTTAGATAAATAAAATTATATTGGATTAAATTAAATCTAAAATTAGTCAAAATAATATTCTGTTGGATAAGTTTATTTAGTTAAACTTTTAATTAAGGAAAAATAATTAAGGATCCAATTATTTAATAATTGGACAATAAAAATTTAGAGGGATTTAATTAGAAATTCCTATAGGATAATTGGACTATAAATTGGACAGTTATTAGACAATTACCCATGACCATTATTTATGGACAATGATTAGGACAAAGGACAGTCCCAAGGAATAGGAACCCAACCGCAAGGAGACCGATATTTGATACTTTAACTCTTGAAAAGTTAAATTTTATTTTATTCATGATTTTGATAAATTGCATTAAATGATTGTTTGAAATGATCTTGGTTAAATGTGATGATAATTTGGATATGAATTGTTTTGAGACTGTGACTTTTATTATTAAAAGAAAAAGCTAAGAATTTTATTATACCAAATATTCTTATCGTTTGATAAAAATGATATTTTGAAAGTATAAATTATTTTTGATTAATAATTTTATCATTATTATTATATTTTTCCAAAAAATAATGTTTTGAAAATATATTATTATTATCATTATTTTTACTATTATTATATTTGTTAGTGTAAGCCCTAGCCCCGACTCTTTGTAAAATGGATTATTATTTATTTATGAGAATAAATTCGTCATTTTATATTTTCTGTGCAATTTATTTGATGAATTTCTTTGAATAGTAAGTTTTGTTTTAGTTATCAAATATGTGATCTAGATATTAAAACCTAAAACATCAAAAGAACACTATTCTAAATATCCCTAGTTGATTATTATAATGGGAGTGATAATAAACTAAGACTAGTATGTACTCTATAAGATGATCTTGTTTTACAGGTCATAGGATATGGGATATCAATTAGAGATACATAATACATGTTGGTGAATGATGTATTGGATCGATCCACTAAATGAGAATACTACATGTGGAAATAGGTCATAAGTATTTCTCACACAATTCTTATACTAGAAACCCTAGACCTGAAGTTGCTATGTGTTCTTAGGTAGTTTCTCGTATATTTTGTCGTATTCCTAACGTGCCCGTAAGAGGGTCACAAATATGGGTATGCCCAGGTATATCAGGAACTGCGCTAAGAAACATAAGCAAGGTGAAGGGGTTGCCGATCTCTCTATGAGAGATAAGATATCACTGGCCATTTGATTAGTGAGACGGAGTAGTGTTTGCGCAAACTCAGATAGAATGATAAATGTTATACATCTATCTGATTAGTCCGGATCACTGGAGAATCAATAAAATGAATTAGCAATAATAAGGATGACCAAGGACATGACTTATGCTAATCATTGATATCTATCGGCAAAGGGTTGTATAGGATTGTTATAAGTTTTGTCAATTCGACTATATGGTACTCGATTTCAATTTGTGTAGTTATTATGTCTTGCTAGAGACCAATGATAACTTATGGACTTAAATGTAATTTTAGTCCATTGCCAATATTGAACGAGCCTTCAAGATCGTACACGTTATTAGGCTTCGGGTTTAACTTCAAAGCTTATTGATTAAGAATCAATTAATTAATTGAATGGTTCAATTAATTAAACCAGACCTTATAAGAACTAAATTGATTAGATCAAACCAATTAAATGGATTTATAATTCTGGTTTTGGTCTAATTAGATTTCGATTCAATTGAGAGGTTAAGAGGAATTGATTAGGTTCAACTAAAGAAATCAAACCTAACCAATCCCACTTAAAATTTCGGCTATTCCTTTTATTATGCCGTGTTTCACTTATTTATTTTAGGAATTGTATTTAAGTGATAGACTTAAAGAGATAGGATAAGAGATAAGTTGGAGTTTGACTCAAACTCTTCTCACCCTAGTCTTTTGGCGGCTAAAGGGAAAGAAAACGCAAGAACTTGCGTTTTATGTGGAGTTGGCGCAGAAAAATAAGGAAGCCCATGTTAGTTATTCCATTTTCTTCTGCATTAACGTATAGAAACGTGAAAAAGTTGAGTCCAAAACGGAATAACCTCTCTTCCGTTTTTGTTTTTGTAGCACAAGAAAAGAAAAAAAAATCAATGCAACTTTTATGCTCTCTTCTTCTGATTTTCGAAATTAACAAAGAAATGAGAGTACAGTCGAATCCTCTCATCTCTTTTCTCATTCGTTTCTGAAATGCAAGCAACAAGAAGAACCGAATATATTCTTCTCTTCTTCTATTTCTCTTTCATGTATAATACGTGATATTCCGCAGGAGGGTCTGGTTTATGCGTTTTGTATTCTAGAAGATACAGAAGCTTTCCGTTCAAGTGCTAGCACACTTAAGGTTAATCCGTTTGATCCCTAAGTGTGTGTGAAAGAAGAGGGAACTGCCGTTAGCATCCTTAGGGTCATTCAGAATTGATCAAAGTATTCCGTGGGAGCATCCGAGCATCTCTAGGAATCCGTAGGGAGGCTGCAGCGATCCAAAGGTAAAAGCTCACTACAAGGGTAATCTCTAATCTTCCCTTTTCTTAATTGTATTATCGAAACATGATCTAGGAGGGTTTCCCTATTAGAATTTTAAATTCCGCTGCATTCTATTCTTGCTATGTACGTAATGGTTGCATCAATTGCATGTGGGAAACCAAACAATATTTTACCAAGAAACGATATTTTGAAAGTATACATATACTTTGGAAAAGATATATTATTTAGAAAAAGATACTTGAAAATACAAATAAGTATTTATAAATTTTCAATTAAATATTTTTGTAAATCAAGTTACTTAGGAAATTTTTATAAAAAAAGAAATATTTTCATTTAATTGTGATTTTAAAAGTAAAATATATTATTTTATTTAAAGTGATTTTTGTATGGAAAGAAATATTTTGGAAAGTAATTATTATTTTTAAAAAAATAATAATACCTAAAATTTACTTTGGAAATATTTTATTTGAAAAAAGATATATATATATATATATATATATATATATATATATATAAAGAGAGTTTTAAATATATTGAAAAGATATTAATTATTAAAATGTTTTGAGGCAAAGATTATTTTAAAAAAATAAAGTATCTTTTATTTAACTATCTTGAGAAAAAAAAAACTACTTATTAAAAATTTTGGAAGAAATATTATTTTGAGTACTTACTTTGAGAAAATCTTATTAAAGAATAAAATAAAGTTTTTAAATAATTTTGACAAAGGAATAAAATTAAATATGAAATAACAATATTTATGATTTAAGAAAACTAAGCTTTTGATAAATATTTATATAAAAGAGTTTTCAAATAATAATAATATGAAATTGATTTGATTTAAATTAATTTTACTAAAGGTATATGATTTAAGGAAAGTAATATTTGCAAATATTGTTGAAAAATATTTGATAAACAAGCTATGAATGTTAATTATGAACTTATTGATAAAAATACAGTTTTTTTAAAAATACAATATATTTGAAATGAGAATATTTTTGAAAAGAAAAATAATAAGCTATTTTCTACAAATATTTTTGAGACAAAGGACAATATTTTATTTGATAAATAAATGTTGATTTATGAAATGGATATTGTGATGGTATTTCAGAGATTTGGTCAATATGAAAATGATATAGAAATTTCAGTATAGAATAAATGTTATAAATTCCCCACATATCCAGTAAATATATTTTGCTCTACTTAGGATAAGTTGAACTAGTGAGATAACATCATATACTAAGCAGTACTGTGAATCACAGAACAAATTGAATAGTGGAACAGATGAAAAGTGATACTGAATGAATCAGTCGTATTACAAAAATGAATTTGATATTGATTTTGATTGAATTTTGAATACGGCCGTTTGAAATGATAGAATTCGGTATTGGTATGAACAAATCTCTGCTATACCGAAAATTCGGAAATTCCGAAATACATATATAGACTTTATCTATGTGTTCACCTAAATGCCTAGTAGAGTTAAACAAGTAAGATTTTTAAATAAAGCAATTTATTTTATTATGTAATTTACAATATTTAAATATTATTTTAAATTATGCATGTTGATTTAAATTATTTATGTTTTTCATTAGTTAAAGTATCCACTGAACACAATCTCTCAGCAAGTTTAGTTCATTCTAAACTTGTAGGTCTCCGAAAGATATGAAAGAAACAGGAATTGCCCAATAGCATCAAATGCCCAATAGCATCAAAGCCTGAAGAACTTAGATTAGTATATACTGAGAAGTTAAAGTCAAGTTCCGCACAAGCAAAGTCAGTATAGAAATGAATAGAAGAAAGAAAAAAAATATATACCCATATTTTTGTATTATAATTATAGAATATGATCTGTATACCGAGTATTATGTAATGTGGCACCACTTGGTTCGGCTACAAACGGTCGAATTAAGGGGTGTTACATTTAGTGGTCAGAGCATTGGTTTAGCCATTCCTGGGCGGTTAAACCGATTTAAACCTAGAGAAAGACAATATAGGTTAAACTGAGAAAAAAAAAAAACCATAGGAAACAGTATATGCCAAGTAGGAAGAACATTATATGCCACATAGGAGTACCACCACATAGAGAGTGAATAAAAGGGGTAGAATAAAAACTCTGATATATATAAAAAAAAATAGACAATCTTATGTCGGGATCTGCAGTACTGACGTAAGACTAATTAAATAATTCTTTGAGACAGTATTAGTGGACGCACTTGTACTAAGTTTCGGGAATTCAATTAAAATATTAAAAACACATAAAATTTTTTGAATAAGTAAAAATATAAGGAATAAAATTCCATCGTGTGGAAAAATATTTAGCTCTGTGTCCTGACCAGACGTAGTGGTTAAGTAATTTTCTCACATGACTGTAAATAAAATAAAAATTATAATTTGGTTTTGTGTTCTGCAAACCAAATGGTGAATACAAATTAAATAGTAAAAAGATAAATAGTAAACAATAAATAGTAAATGGTAAATAGTAAAATAGTAAATGGTAAAAAGGTAAATAGTAAAAAATAAATAGCAAACAGTAAAAAGTAAATAGTAAAAATGGTTAAAAAGTATATAAATTAAGATAAATAATAAATGAATAATTAATGACGTTGGCCCCCAAAACTGCGTCGTTTGAAAATTTAATTTATGATTAATGAATGAAATGACAAAAGAAAAACTGTTAACTGCAAAATGACAAAGTAAATAATTAGAAAATTTCAACAAACATGAAATTATATAAAGTAAATCATAAATTCGTTCGATGATTAAGCGACAGATAAGTAGTACATTGGAAAAATAAATGGGTCTAATGACAAGAAATAAAGCTGTGATTAATGACGTAAAAGTCAAGGAAATTTAAATTAATGGAATCTAAAAATTTTCTCTAAGTTCAGAGATAAAATAAATTATGAACTCACAATTGTCCAACGCTTCCTAAACTTATCTCCTTGTTACTCAGAAAATTTCCTTTCTAAACAATCGCCATGGATCACCAACTAGTTAATGTTTTCTTTCCTCCACTTCTTGTACGAATGGCCTTTCACCACAAAGATTTTCCTCCTAGCCAAAACTTTCAAGATTTAGAAGATCTTAAAAGTTTCGCCCACAGTTTCCTTTTCGGTTTCTTGACCCTTATCGTTTACAGTAGGGGATTAACTGAAAATTTTAGTATGCTCTTCGAGACCAATCCACACCTTCTGACATATTTTATACAACCCTTAGATGGTATGAGTAAAACCGAATTATGATATCTTTGGTGTTTGGGTGTACACCATTACTTTTCAATAGAGTTCCCAACTGTGGAACTATTCTATTTTCTCAATGATCCTGAAAATTCCAGATCATATATTTGGACTTTTTTTGAATGGTATGCTCCACTTTTATGGTGGAGAAATTAATTGAGACGAATAATTGAAAGAGAAAATTTATGAAATGGTGCTGTTCGTAGATCACAGACTACCACAGTATATATTCTTGCTAGAGGCTATGAGACAGGAATGGATGGAGATGAAGCATTGATGGAGTGTCCAGAGGTGGGAGAATGGTTAACTACCATTCAAACTTTAAAGTCTAGGGAAAGGCCAATCGCTCTAGAAGATCATCTACAGGAGCTAAATGAAGCAGACTTTGAAGAGGAGCCAGATATTACAGAAATTCCACGATAACCTAGACTTAAAGTTCTCCCGACTCTGAATCGGTACATCTCTCCTCCAAGCCAAGACCAACCCTTCGCTGAACCACATGCAGTACCAGCAACGCCAATAGAGCCCGTAGATTTGTCTCCTCACTATATTGCTGGTGATCCAAAAACTTCATCAGAAGCTTATGAGATAAAGCTTGAAAGGGATTTTGCTCAGCTTTATGTGTAAAATAGAGTATAAAAAAAATAATAATAATAAAATGAATAAATTTTTATTATATTACAATTGAATAAAGAATAGGGTAAAAAATATACATAAATTTATTTATTAAATTGCAAATAAAAAGAAAATAAATGAATACATATATATAGGTGTAACACCCCAAATCTAACTTACGAATAAGCCAAACTGAAGTGTTACAGTACCGACTAACATCCATTACTGCTTACAAATTTTTTTCCATCTATTTGCTATTACATTACAATTACCTTAATCATTTCTCAGATACTGACTATTTTACAATAATTACCCATATCAAATAATTCCCAATATCCAGTACATGCCAAACTAAATAAAACTGGAAGTTATACCATCGCTTGACTTCTAGGAGCAGACCAAGATTATGCTGCTATTCAATTTCTTCTATTTGCGGACCTGCGAGTTGTTGTGCTTAAAGTTCCAAAATCCCTTGTTTTGATTATTTGACAAAATTAACTTGAATTGTGATCTTAAAGTGTTTAAAATGTAGTACAAACATGCTCATAGCAAAAGACTTGAAGATATAAATCAAGCTAGCAAGCAAAAGCAAGAAATCAATTCCTGCGTCTAGCCTTGCGTAACCTAAACACGAAAGAGTAAGTGTCGCGCTCGCGACTATACAATTGGCTCATAATCACAAGACTATTGCGCTCGTGACAGTAACAAAGATGTTGGCATCGCGCGCGCTACTAATCAAAGACTTGAAATGATGTAATCATCGCGCTCGCGTCTACAACAGCAATGTTAGTCTCGTGCTCGCTACCAGCAAAATAAAAGGTGTGATGTGATCATAGCGACCGTGACAGAAACAGAGAGATGTTTGTGTCACGCTCGTGACTATTATATTGAGAAACAGGGGATTTCTAAAAATAAGGCGCGCTCACGACCAAAACAATCTTGTTACCATCGCTTTCGTGTCACTTACACAAATGACTATTTGAAGAACAACTCTGTGATCATCGCACTCGCAACCAAAGCTCGCGCTTGCGACGTAGCTCCGTTCACACTACAACGGCTAGTGCTTGAGACGCTGCCGCCCATTACCTTAAATTCCGTTAGTGTGCGTCTCGAGGTCTTTGTGAGTAGTTGCGCGCGCGACCACAGACGCGCTCGCGACCATCTGTAGAATAATTATGCTATTTTAATGTTCAAATTTCAAACGCTAGATTCTAAAAAAAGGGTATAAATACCCTTCAAATTTGCATTAATAAGGTACAACACAACTACTGAAATTAATTCCAACAACCTCATTGTGCCTAATCTTTATTTTCATCAAATTCATTTTCTTCTTGAGTGTTAGTTAGTTGGGTAATCTATAAACCCTCTCTTTTGTTAGTTGTTTAGTTCAAGAGTTAGCTTTAA
>CATIWJ010097815.1:0-10142 GCA_949640765.1 Croton laevigatus
TGTAGTCACAATGATCTCTAGCCCCTCCTACCCCCTAACTATTGATGGTTCAATTCTTCGAGAGATTAGAAAACTCCTAGAGTTACCTTGGAATGTGATGGTCAATCACGCTTATAGGGAAGCGAATGTTTGTGCAGACAAGTTAGCTTCCTTAGGCCAGGACCTACCTTTAGGGGTTAAGTATTTCGACTCTCCACCTCCCTCACTTATCCCATTACTGTTTGAGGATAGTATAGGAGTTATTCATACCAGAATGTGTTTGTAATTTTATTTTGATGAAATAAATTCCTTCTTTTCAAAAAAAAAAAAAAATTATTTGTATTTAAATAATTATTGTTATATTTTTCTCTTTTACTTTTACTTTTAGACATGACATGACAAAAGTTAGAAAAATTAAATCAGTAAATTTTATTACAACAACATGTTTAATTTATTAAACATGATTTTAAAGCTTATAGTTCCTAGTTTAACGTTAAATTTTTAAACTTGTCACACAATAATTAGAAAAATACAACGCAAAAAGTGGTAGATGGGCTGTTTTGATCATGCCAAGATGTCTATATGGCGTAACAAACAAAGCTCGTGTAAAAGCTTCAAATTCCAATATGTTGATGCATTTCCAATAACATTTTTTTATTTTTCATTTGGATTTTATTGATTTTTCAGTCCCTCAATTTTTTCATAATTAGAAATTCATCCTTTCCATTTGCTAAATACACTCTTGTTAGTTTTTTATGTTTTTAGAATTAGATCTGAATTTATCCAAACTTGAGCTCCACTTGATAGCTCAAATTTTGCCAATACTTCAAAAACAACGTATTTTAATAATCAAAGGCGACAATAGAACAAATTATTACAATTGATTATAATAGTTATGGAACGCGAGTTACAAAATTAAATTTACATTTAGATTTGGTAAAGTAGGATCGGTGTCCTGAAGTAGATTTTAAACTAGGAAATACTGAGATTCATAATTAAACTACTTAGATCGGATCAGATAGGGTCAATACTGTTATGCCATTTGTTTAGAGTATTAGCAGAATAATTGTAGGACCCATTTGAAGAGTGAGATTGTTACTCTAACAAAATTGTTTAATACTACCTCCGTATTTTTTATTTTTTTACGTTTTCGTTTTTTGGTGTATTTTTTAATTCTTTACATTTCTATTTATAGTAAGTTTTGTAATTGTTTATTATTATTTCTTTATTGGTATTGGTAAAAAAATAAGTTTTTAAAAGGGTTAGTAATTATTTATTATTATTCATGCCTTGGTATTGGTGAAATAGTAAATATAAAAAAATAAAAAATACGAAGGTAGTAAATCGTCTTGTTGTGGATTTGATATTTGGATTTGCTTCTCATCCTCACCCCCAAATCTTCACAAGTGTTATAGGGGTCTAAAAACAACATAAACTTTATGAATTATTTGATTAACATCCCAATTAAACTTTCTATTCTCGACACTCCAATTGACAAATTTTGTACTAATAGCACTCCATTGAACTAAATTGCATATCAAAGAGTGAGATGTAAATTTGGCCAGTATAATAATTTGTATAGAATTGAGATTTTGAAGGAGATTGTCAAAAATTTCAAAAATGTATTTGTCACTTTATCTAAAAAGTTTATCAAAATTATGAATATTTAGAGTGATGAAACTAAGATTATTCGAATGTTGATGTTAAAAGCAATTGAAAAAACAGAAAGGATATATGAAAAGAGTGCAACCTTAAGCTTCAAACACACAAAATTATAAAAATTCGATTAATGGGAAAGTGTTAGATTTCACATCAAATAAAGGAATTCATGCAAGTTGGGCAACAAATTAGTCATTAATATTAATGCTAGTGTTGGAGCCGATAAGAAGGAAGTTTTAGATACATAACATAGAAATTAAATTACAGGGTGTTGTTTTCAGGATTATGGATGAGAATGGCACATTGCAGGATTTTGGATGAGAATGGCACGTTGATTATTAGATAATGATTAGTGATTCAAATTATGTAGGACATGTCCTACTTCCCAACCTTAGCTACTTGCTTTTGTGTTTGCCTCAAGCAATGGTCAATAGGGTAGGGTACCCTCCAACTCAATCCAAGAAACTAGTACCACCCAATGCCTTTCTTTTTATAATTCAGTACTCTTCTTCTATACCAAAACAAATGTTGACTTTTCATATTATAGTAAGTATATTTTAAATAATTAAAATCAGTGATATATATATATATATATATATATATAAAATTTAAGGGGAAAAACAAAATTTAGTCCCCAACCACAAACTGCTCCTTATTCCAAATGTGAAAAAAATGCTCTAGAAATTTATTTTGAGTGGGCCTAGCAGTGCTATTGTCCTTATCCCAAAATTTCAAGTCAACAAAAGATAAGGCCATTTACGAATCTTTGCAAAAAAAAAAAATTCTACTACATAATTTTTGTTGTGTATATTACATTTTTTTTAACAAATTCAATTATGTATAATGGTATTGCGTTATTGGTTAGAGCACAACTGCATCCAGTTTTTTAAATTAAAACTTGTTATAAGCTGGATGAAGTGTTTGTTTTGCAATTGAGTATAAATTACAAAACCGCGTATTGCCTGGGTATAAATTAGTTTATAACAAAAGTAAATTATTGAAATCTCTAAGTTTTAAAAGAAACTGAAATCCTAATTTATTTATATGTAGGGTGTACAAAAAATTAAGTCAATTCTATAAAAAAAAAAAAAAGAAGGAAAATTATGCCCTTAATCCTCAAGTCCATATCTGAGTTATAACTGGCCAAAGCCAGTTGAGTAATGCTGAAAAGTGGAAGCATCTTAATTATTATTAGCGATTAATTATGATAACGAAATACGAACAACAATTAGATTTTCCTTAACGAATACAGTGACATATATCAGTTCAATTTTATTATTAATGAAATTAGGTCAGGTCAGCTCCTCCTTCTTCTAAATTACTTTACAAATTTTAGAATTAGTTATGAACAGAACCAAGAAGGAAAGGGGGGTTGCTTGACATTGAAACGAATGCTAAGTTGGATTCTTGATTTGTTCAACTACCACCGTCCATTTCATTTTTCCCAAGAAATTCTACGAATTGGAATGCTGTAATCTTTGACACCCCCAACTGCTATACTACTTGTCAACTACTAGTATTATTTTTACTTGATGGGGAAGTTGGCTTCAGAAGCAAATTATCAAACACCTTATGGGCAAGTTTTGGTTGTGTGAAGCTTTTCGACTCTGTGACAACTAACTTGTCATAATTAATGGGTTCAGCAGCTTGCCTTCTCCTCTTCTCTCAACAACCACCATTTGGTCTTCTTTTGTTCCATTTTGTTGCGTAAAAATCATCAAAAGTGTACTTTGGTTGGTGGTACCTGTAAAAAGTAATTCTTATAACAAGCCAAATAGTTTCAATCCCAGCTCTAACAAACTATATCAGTAGATCTCATATTTGAAATTTTAATTTTCTATCTAAAAAACAAAAAAGCACATTTGTACAATAGAAACTAAAAACTCACCTGCATCGTGCACTAGCAAGACCTTTTTTTTAATCGGAGGTACTAGCAAGAATGAACCTTGTTTAACTTTAGTGAAATGATACCGCGTATCTTCTTTTTTGTAAACGAGCAGTTTACTATTTAAATCAACTTTGTTGGTAATTAAAGTGTGACTTGATCTTACTACATTTTACACAAATTGTAAAAAAGTGAAATTTAATTTTAATTTGTACCTATGTATTTAAAAATCAATCAATGTTATTATTAAATCAGTAACAAAAATTAAAAAAAAAAAATTTATTAAGACCTAAATCTTTTCAAAATTCCATCTAGTTTTAGGATTTAATAGCTAAAAAATGCTTATTATTACTTTTTTATGGAGCTTATTATTGCTAAAACAGCTAATTTAGTTGAATGTAATCTTCTCCTGCATCAAATTTTCTGTCAAGTGAATTTCACAATTGCACTAACTGAAATTCTGCTTCCCTCAAACTTTTCATTCTTTTGATTACATTATTTTCTAGCACTAGCAATTACAATTTACAATTAAGCTTGAGACTTTGAATGAAGAAAGCTCAATTATTAAACAATAAAGGAGGTGACCTGTGATTACCATATTAGGTGTAATAATGACTCTATTATTATTAGTTGACACTTAATAGTCAATTAGTCTTTTTTTGGGATTGGAGTGACTTAATAAAACTCATCTAGAAGGAATGTAAAAATCATAAAATACAGTCTACTTAGCAGATAAAAATTTAAAATACAGCTTCTTGTTTAAAGTCAAAAATTGTAAAATAACAAATGAAAAAGAGTTGAAACACCCAAATTCCCCTATTAATTAACCAAAAAAATGATCTTATGGGTTACTATATTTGATATAGTGATTCAATACTCTAATTTGGATTCGTGAGATTAAAAACAATGGTTATTGATTGGACGCGAACATAATTAGTCCTAATCTTAGAAATTAGATAACTCTAATTGCATAATATGTCGCTGTACATAGACGGCATGTGGTGTGGTGCTGAAATATTGATGTTTGACACAATTGATAAGATATAGCTGTGGACATGAAAAATGGGTTTGCTTCAACAAAAATTAGAGATATAATAGTAGTTGTTTTTGTTAAGGATAAGAAGAAAGTGACAAATTTTATCATTACAAGAAGAGGCTCCTTCCTTATCTATTTTCATGTTTAAGGGATTTAAACTTTGACACATACTTTTTTCTTTATTAAATTAGTAGATCAAATAACAATATGAGCTAACCCTCTTCTGAGGAGCAAATTGATGCTAATAGTATGACTGACAAGAATCGAACTCGGTATCTCTACATTCTATCATTTTAATAGAAGATAGGATGACTAGCTTGATGCATACATGAATTTCATGGCATTTGATCAAAATTCATAATATCAAAATCTGTAACAAACAGTTGAAATTATTACATAAAAAAAGTGTTTTTATTAATTATTCTTTATTATACTTATGTTTTAGTTGCTGACTGACTATGACTAATGCCTCCTTGGACCTTTTTGTTTGTGTTTCCTGTTGCTATCAAATTTTGCTTATGTAATAAGATTCTTTTTCATTGAATATTGCTTATTTGTTTGTCAATTCTTCTTTAAATTCAACTGTTTCATTGAATTATTGAGACATTATGTTGTGTACAAGATTTTTTTAGGCAAAAGGAAAAGGCCTAAAAGATAATCTAAACATATCATAATAATTAAATGAAAAACAAAACTCATTTATATTTATGATTGTAATAATTATCCTTTTTTTTTTCTGGAAAACATTAATTATTGAGGACCCAATATAATGTTAGTTACATAAGATGTCATGCAATCATGAATATAATCTAATACAGTTGTTTATTTTTTTAGAATATACTAATGCAGTTGTTTAAAATATGTTTAAGTTAGTCTATTTTGTAGTTTAGACTCTATTTTTGTATGAAGTTTAGACTAAAGGTGATGGTAATTCGGGTAGATCGGATAATTCAGTTCGGCAAAAAAATGTTAAATAGGTAATTCAGTTAAGAGTTATAAAAATTTTGGATAATTCGGTTAAATTTGGGTGAAATGAATTTTGGTTGAATTAGACTAATTACCCAAAATTTAAAACTATGCCGTTTTGACATGAAATATATAGTTTTCATTCTCTTTATAGGGGTGAGTAAATAATTCGGTAATTCGAGTAGATCAGATAATTCAGTTTAGCCAATCGAATAATTCAAAAATTATTTTTAATTCGGTTAAATCGGATAATCGAGTAAAGGGTAAATTCGTGTAGAGGAATTTGTATTTTTATTTATTTTTTTTAAATAAATAAAAAAAATTAATTTTTTATACACAAGGTTAGTTTTGGAATTTAAACAATTAGATAAGCCTAAAGTGCTATTTATTAATTAGCAACTTTTGCACTATTTTTTTTAGTGTCTATAATATAATTATGTTGTTTCAATTAATGACCAAATTCGAAATATGTCATTAATTGATGAGGTTGACCCAAGTGGTTAACACTCTATTATTTGGTGTCGAAGAGCTTATGTTCAAATTCCCATAAGCCTCTCTCACTTTTCCTCCTCCTCTAAGTTAAAAAAAAAAAAGAGTAAAGAAAAATTAGAAATATGTTAATATTTGTGGATTTCCGAAAATGAAATCAGTCTTACATTTGTGGGCCGGTGAGTAATTGTTTTTAAATATTAGAGGTTCAATTATATTAGAATAACCTACGGTTCATAACACGCAAAATTTATAAGCAGGCATTTTTTTAATAAATTTATTGGCCACATAACAAATATCACTTTTTAAAATTTTATTATAACAAAATATCAATAAATTTAAAATATTAGCTACCTGTCATTATTTATGCATGATATAAGAAAATATACATATATTAAAAAAAATACACATATTTTCATTTTTATAATATTAATAAATATACATATTAACTTATATATAAACAATAACTAAAAATGATATTTAGTTAATATTTAAAAATAGTATGATATTTACTTCCAAACTTCTCTAGTAAATATAATGGTTAATTATAATTTAGTCTCTTTATTTTGGCATATTAGACAATTAAGTCCTTGTGTTTTTAATATTACATTTTTTCGTCCGTATTTTTTTCTTATTTGATAATTTTGTCCCCGTCTGTTTTACTTATTTGATGATTTAGTCATTTCAGGAATTAAATTATTGAATGTTTTAAAAGTGAATGACTAAAAAATTGAATATTTTTAAAATAAAGGAACTAAAAAGTTAAAAAAATTTTATCAATTTTAAAAATTTTAATCCATTTATTTAAAAATATTTAATAATTTAGTTCTTTATTTTTTATAATATTATACTTTTTAGTTTTTAAAAGGAATAAAATGTCTAATTGTCACAAAATAGAAGGACTAAAAAAATAATATTAAAAATGAAAAGACTAATTTATCTAATTTGCTAAAACAAAGGATTAAATTATAATTAAACCCTAAATATAATATTATATACATCTATATACCTATATTTTTCCTGTTGAGTCGGCCCAGTTTTTCATAAGTAAACTTCTCAGCTTCTATATAGTGGCTCTTTCTATTTTAAAACGGGGCTTCTTATCTTATCTGAACTTATATAAGAAAAGTCCATGAGGATCAGGCTCAGTATTTTGAAGGCCCTTTCATTAGACTGGTTAGCCCAATGGCCGTTTGGTTGTTAAGAAAAATGCCGATTTTGAATTGAGGCAAGCTGGCATGGAGCAAACAAGTAAATACCAGTATATAAGCAATGGGAAAGAAGATGTGGTCCAAGCCTACAATTGTTGTACTGTTCTCATTTCATATTCATGATTTGAAAATGGGGAATTTTTTTTGGATCCACCAACATAATATGGAAAGGGTAGCGAACTGACATTTCTAAGACCCAATTGAGACCAGAAAACGACTGCAGAGATTTTACACTATTTTGAAACATTCCCAAAATTTCTGATCCATCATAATTTCATGATCCCTATAGAATAATAACAAAGTTTCTTTAAATAAACTAATTTGTTGATAGATATGAGTGGTTCAACACTCTTACTTCTTGAGCTAAGATTGAGAATTCGATTTTTATTCATAAATAAAATAATTGTTGGGATGAGCAGATTCAGTCGAACACCTACGATTTAATTTTAAAAAAATACAAATTAATGTTTTATCAACTATTTTTTATTCTAAAAAAAATATTTTTCACCGTTTATTTTCTACTAAAATACTACCTTCAATTTTTTCATTTCTTTACACCCTAAAAACACAAATACCAATACAACCCTATTTTTCACTAATACCAATACAAAATAATAATAAACAATTATCAACCCTTTATAACACTTACTTTTTCACGAATACCAATACAGAAATAATAATAAATAATTAAACCTACTTACCCAAAAAGGAAACGTAAACAATTAAAAAAATTTGCCAAAAACGGAAACGTAAACAATTGAAAAAATTGGAGGTAGTATGTAACATATAGAGGAGATCACTAATGAATAACAGTGTGCTAAAGGTATAGATTTCCTTTTAGCACCAAATTGGTGATAATACATCCTACTCTTATTCATGCATTTTGTTGTTTTAATTTTTTGTTTTATCGAAATCAATCAAATTTATCTATTTTTGGATGATTCTAACATTGAGTATTCAAATTGATCTTGATCAGATTGTTTCCAGAATGCTAATCTCTAATTTCTTTCAAAAAATCAGCCAGTAAATATCTGTAGATATATATACCTCCAGATTAAATGACACGCATCCAACAACGATAATAATCACCAATAAAAAAAACCTTAATTAATCTAAAACCTTGAAACCCAAACATATGCAAAAAAGAGAAAAATAAAAAAAATCCCCAAACAAAGCAGATAAGGGCAAGTCAAATCAGGATTAATTAATTAATTATGATTGGGTGATTGGATTAGGATTAATTAAGGAAATGAAAAACCATATGAAATTAGTAGGCAATCCTCACATTATCTTTAGAGAAGGGTTAGCCTTAGCCCATAGAAACACCATAACTTATCTTGTAGAGATCAAATAGATGGGACCTGAAAATAGTGTGTCATGTAGCTGAAAATAAAGGGGCCCCTTGAGATTTTGAAGCACCAATTTGAAAATAACTAACATTTGGAATTTTGGACTTACCTTATATTACAGACAGTTTTCATTATAATCTTTTTAACCATGTCTCTATCATCTCTACCCTCCAACATGCATAGTAGTGATTACTAAACCGCATACGTGGCCTGATTTTTCATCGTAAAAATTATCTTTTTTTTTTATACCCTTTATTTTCATTTTATTTATTTGTTTTCTACTTCAATGCATAACACAACACCTTCTGATCTTCTGTGTAATGAGCCTAATCAAAATTGTGAATGCTGCTTTTAATATCATATAACTCAATATAGACAATCTAACATGTGATTTTGAAAAATAAAATAAAATGATCAAAATTGAAAATAGAGGGTTTTCTTGTCATTTTCACTAGAGAAAACTATAATATGGTCCATGAGTTTTAGCATATTAGACAATTTAGTTCCTTTATTTTCAATATTATTTTGTAGGCTCTCTATTTTGTTAGCGTTAATACTTTTTAATCCTTATGTCTCTAAAACTGTTAAATCCGTATAAATTTGTGTGACTGGCCAATAGAATGGTTAGAGAATTTCATCAAATTGTGAAAATGCCATCCCACAAGCTTGAAATGAACAGTCATCTTGAACCTCTTGCGAAGGACTAAAATGAACTTTTTCACCCACGAAACCCAACTTCCGATTCTGACAATGAAAAGAAGTAAGTGAGTATATCAAATCAAATCTCTTGTCGAGAGCAATCGGAATCCGATTTCCATTTCTACTTCAAGTTATTAGAAACCGGCAAAAATGCAACAGAAATTTTTGAGTCACAATGTCCATTCGCGATCCAAAGTATTCTCTGTTTCCAGCCAAAGAAAGACATGATTCCGATGTCTTCTTTTCACTTAGGAAGTTTATTAGTGGCCTTAGATCGATTGTTCAATCACTGTAGCTACCTGAATCAGCACTAGTGGATGGAGAAAATCGTGGCCTTTGATTGTGTTTTTCATCGGCCGACACATATGTCAAGTGATGAGACCGATCTCGTTTAGTTCGCCATAGAGAGATGCATCAACTAGTGGTCTTCTTCGTCGATTTGAGCTTGGATGGCAGCGATGGATAGCTCTAATTGATGTTGGTTGCCCAACTTCTTTTAAGATATAAGGATTAAATTGTCTAATATGTAAAAATTTATGGACTAAATTGCAATTATCCATATTATATTTAAATAGATATTTTTGAAAATTTACATGGAGTTAACAGTTTTAGGAACGAAAGAACCCATGTGACAAAATAGAGGAAGTAAAAAAATAATACTGAAAATGGAAAAATTACAAAGTCTAATACCTAAAAACTTAGGTACTATTTTTACTAATAAGCATGTAGCTTGTCCATTTTTTTTTTGTCTGATAGCCCATTTTAAAAAATTTTGAGAGGTAAAAACAGCTTTGACTAATTGAAAAAATGAAAAATAGTTACAACTTACAATACAATTAGGGGGCAGAGGATGGTTTATACATATAATG
>CATIWJ010097841.1:0-11656 GCA_949640765.1 Croton laevigatus
AAAATTACGCTTAGGTCCCTAACACTGCCTCTGGAGCCCTTTGGGCCCCGTTGAGCCTCTTTGGCCTATCTTTTTCTCCGGACGCGCTGGTTATCTTTCCAAAACCTTTATTTATCATACATCTTCCATTATTTACAGTATTTACAGTTACTTCGCAGAGCCTCCCAGTCTGTCGCTCGACCTTGGTGCCCTGTTGGGTCCCGTGTCGCGCGTGCACTTAGTGCTTACTTAGATTACCTGGGAAAGGGGACGTTACAGGATTTCTCAATCTCAAATCGCAAAATCAAACATGAATCGAAACACCGGTAAAAATCAATTCAAGCAACATAATTACCACAATTAAATCTCAACACAATAACATTCAAAACAATCAAATAAATCAAATATCTAATTCAAGCTCAAGGGTCATTTTCAAAATTCCAGATACAAACACAAATTTAGTTCATTGTCTATATTTCAATTTAAATAGAAATTAACGAAAAATAAAAGGAAGCAAAATAAAGTTAAGAATGGAATTCTCCTCTTTTTTCCAAAAAGCTAACGTTGACCTTGCTTCTGGTTCTGACCTGTTTGGCCCAAAACGGTGTCGTGATGCTATTCTTCTGTTCTTCTCCAACCAGCTCCTCTGGTTGCAAATCAACGATTGTAATCCTCACAATCCGATCGCCCCCTTCTGTGCCAAGATTATCGGGAACTGGTTTCCCTTTGCACTTTGTGTCCGTCGCTGTCACATTATGAAGAATTGATTTTCTTCAAAAATCAGTTCTGTTCCGCTTTGTGTTCGTCAGAAGATAGTCTTCACAATCGGTTCTCTCCTTTTCCGGTGATGAACCTTTTGTTCTCTTCAAAATCGATTCTCTCTGCTTTTATGATTGTGAAGAACTCAACAACTCAAACAAGATCAATATTCTATTTTGGAATTTCTGTTTGTAAATCTCTGTTCAATCTCTCATCAATGTTCGTGCAATTTGGTATCCTTCGTTTTAGGCTGTGCATCGATCGGGTTCAGTTCAACCCGAACCGAACCTAAAAACCGAAAATTTTTTATATTAAAAACCAAACCGAACCAAACTCGTCGGTTCAGTTTGATCGGGTTGGTAGGCAAAAATACAAAGAAAATTGTCAATTTTTTTCGGTTCAGCCCGAACCAAATTCTGATTTTTCTTAAAATATAAAATTGAACCAAATTGATCAACCTGATTAAACTGAATTGAATCGGTTCGGTTTGATCGGGTTGGTTGGGTCGGTTTGGGTTTTGCACACCCCTACTTCGTTTTCTGTTACAAGTTATTGGAGTTTCAAATCAGAACCTCTTTCTGATTTTCAGGTGTAGCCCTAGTTCCGATCAGAACTCTCCTCGATTCCTGTTCTTCTCTCTTTGTTCTCTTTCTTTTTTTCTATTCCCTCGATCTCCTCTTTTTACTGTTAATTTCCAAATTCAAAATCCCAAACCGAGTCCCTCAAGAATCTAATTTTAAAATCGAGTCCACCTTCAAATCGATCGTCAAATCTGCTTATTCGTCAGAATCGTCGAGAATCATGGCTCAGAAAATTACCGAATATCCTCTCTAAATCCCATCACGTTTTCTGTCTTCGTTAAATCCATCTCCACCAGAATGCCTCTTTCAAAACGCAGCGTGCAAACTGATAAGAGTGCAACTAAACACACCATCAAAACGGTGCATATGGCTCAGCATAACTGAGCTTTGTTTCGTCCAAAATGGTGCACAGACCATCTTTCAATTCAAATCAAAACTGTAGGTTTTGCACAGCCCAACAATCCAGCCTTTCTTTTAAACCCATAATTGTGCATTTTAACTTAATTTTGGACAAAAATTTCACTTCAAAGTATAAATCGCAACTCAGCTGTCTTTGCATTTATAAAATGCATCCACAAATATGCATTTTCACATGAGCTCCCATAGTCAAAATGCAAGTTTTGATTATCAAGTTGGCCAAATTTCCTTTGAAGCCCCAAACTATGCAATTTATGCCTGAAAACCCCTTAAGCTCTTAATTTCTTCTAAAATGCTCCTTTTTCTGCCATTTCTACCCAATTTCCGTTCCTCTTCATAAATAAAGGTCAATTATGACCTGTAAATAAAAACTAATAAATTAAGTGCTACAAAGAGAATTTAATCACCAAATATTGTCAAAATTAAGCAATAATTCTCTATAAAACTATATATATCTTTAGCACTTATCAACAGTGAGCTTCGAGGATAAAGCCTTTTTATAAGGCCGATAGAGTTGTCGCATCCCGTTTTTCATTTAGTCAGTAATTTATGAGTTGTTATACATTAATAATGCTCTTATCAGTGGTTTCGGGTCCCAAGGCATGAAAGTGTTGGGGTTGACCTCGAAATTTATGCTAACATCGAAAAGGCGTGAAAGTAAATTTTATGTTTAGCACATAAATGTTAGATTGTTAGTGTTCCCCTAAAAATTTACTATCCAAAAGCGACCCGTAAGTATACAGGGCAATTGTAGTATTTTGGTAGCAACCAAGGTCTTTTGCACTCAAGAAATTGCAAATTGAAATCCACTTCTCTTGATTATAGACAAACTAAATTGATTAAAAATTGTTCATATTGAATTCGCAAAACTGAAAGAATTGAAATTAAGAATCAACAACGATGCAAATAGTCCAATGCAGAGGATGAAAATGAAAATAACTTAACCCAAGCAATTCAATATGCAAAATAGTTCTCAAATACAATCTCAATTCAATCACAATAAGCAATTCAATTCACCAGGCACATCATAATCTCAGTAGAACAAAATGTAAATTAGAAAAGAAAATGAGGAAAAATATTAACTAGAATCGATGTTGACGAAGAAATGCGGAATGTCGTTCCCTTTTCAATCTGGTTCTGCTTCTTTCGAATCCAGAACCCTATTCAATCAATCTTCGTCGCGCCTAGAACTAAAGAAGAAAAAGCTCCCTATCTTGGCCTCTGTCTCAGATCGGCCAACCAGGTTTGTCATCTTTGTCCAATCGCTCCAGAAAGAGAAAAGCGTCTTCTTCAGATTGCCGTTCAGATCGCGCTCAACAGAGAAGAAGAATGGCTCATCCTACTCTGCTTCTTCATCCTCAGCTTCGAACCAGAACCGTCCAACGTCCCTCCATTTCCAATCGGGACTCAACTCTACGATCTCTCCTTCGCTTACCTCGTCTTCGTCGGGTCCACTTCTAAAAAAAAAACAAGCCGTCGTTATTCCTTCTTCCTTTTAGATCATCTTTTTCTTCCTTTTCTCTTTCAAAGCTAAGCCTCCCTTTCTTCATTCTAACCTAACTCAAAACACACCAACTTGTGTATTTTACTGACTTTTACAAATTAGCTCCTCAGCTCATTCCTTTCTTCTACTAAACCCTTGTATTCCACAGAGCTTCAAATTAAATACCTGACTTTATCCAATGTTCTTCCATTTTCCCAATTGCTTGTCCTCTTTTTGCAATGAAGTTCAGATATGACCTATTAAACAAAAATTAATAAGATAAGTGCTCAAAATATAAATTAATCATCATTTAAAGCAGAAATTAAATAATAATTTTAACATCCTGAAATTCGATAACATTGGAAGTATAAGTAGTCTAATGAATGGATAGGAATAAGGGACCATTAACAAGGAATTGCGAGAATAGTAAATCACAAAGGAGGATAAATAAATGACAGAAAAATGGTAAATATGAGGTAAATAAAAGGTAAATAAGGAAAGCAAAAGAAGAAGAAATATGGTAAATACGAAGTAAATAAAAGTAAATAAATTATAATAAGAAAAGTAGATAAATGGTAAATAAAAAGTAAATAGAAAGAGAAATACGGAAATATGTGAATTAAACACGAGTCGTAAGCAGAGGAATAAGGAAATTGAGTATAGACGTAACATCCGACAACAGTAGATTTAGATGATGCAGTCTGGGTGTGTGGACTCCAAAGGTTCGCGGAGAAATCCGCCGAACATCCGAAGTTAAACGTGCTTGGGTCAACGACAAAGTTAAGATGGGTGACCTCCGTGGGAAGTTGACCCTAAATACGTAAATTCAGTAATATGAATTATAATAGGGCTACAAATAGGCGTCGATCGTACCTGGGAGGCGAAATAAGGCTTCGGAAGTCAAAAAGCACTTAATGGGAATTTTGGAAAAAGTTAGGGACTAAAATATAATTATTCTAAAATTTGTATAAAACCTTGATAATATGTTAAATATGAGATCCCGAAGCTAAATGGGTCGTAAGGGTGTAATTACAGTAAGTTTCGAAATCACGCATGCGGATAATTTCGCTAAAACACAAAAATTAGACTTACGTAGAACCTTTGAGTTTAATTGGAATTTCGGACCCCAAGATGGCCTATTTTGCAAATGTGTAAAACATAAACATTTTTCCTTTATGTGTTGGTTAAACTCAGAAATAAGAATCACTTAGTTTGGATTTGTACAGACAAAGATATGACCAAATTCGTAGACGATGCGCAGGCTGCCTAGGGCAGTGCGACCTGGTCCAGCGAAAAGTGACACCAAGTATTATTTATAACTTGGATTGGTCTGAAATTTTAATTTGACATATATTTATGTGTCTAGTTTCATTTGGCATAAGAATTATCAAATTTGGAATATCATACGAAGAGTTATTAATGAAGAACGACAGTAAGGTCAGGTGAGAACTGCAAGAGGACCTATATGGAATTCTCCTAAAAGTTTAGGGGCGTTTATGTAAAGTAAAAATTGAGTGTTGGAGGTTCTTGATAGTGCCTATATTTAAACTTACTAGTGAATTTACGGGATATATCAGGTCACAACCGTGTATCATGATTTTTCCCGGAAACAAATGGGTAAGGAGTTATAACAGAATTTTACGGAAGGACCTATTTGTAAAGTTTTCTTCAAGGAGGGGCTACTTGATAAAAGGTAAAAATTGGAGGGTGAACTTGCTCACCAAGAAAAAGATTGTGATGACGACACGTGGCGCAATCCTAGCCCTCGAATATAATAACGTGATTTAATGACAATAATTGGATTAAAAATAAAATAATTCAAAATTAAAATAAAAATATAAAAGAACAAAATGAACAAAAAAAATGGCCATATTGTGAAAGAAGGCCGGCCAAGCCATGAGAAAGGGAGAAAAAAAAAAGAGGGAAAAAAAAAGAGAAGAAGAGAAAACCGAAAGAAGGAAGAAGAAGAAGAAGAAGAAGAGAAGGGAAAAAGAAAAGGAAAAATAAGGTAAATACTTCCCCCTCATCAATTTTGTGTTTTATTTGATTAATTTAAAGAAGAACATGATCTGAAATTGTTAGGGTTTATAAAAGAAAAGATGAACACATGAGAGTAAGGTGAAGAAGATGAAAGGAAACATGTAGGCTGCATGCTGGCAGATTTTTAAGGCAAGGTTCACATGACATTTCCGGTATGTTAGGGACGAAATTTAGGGAAGCTATAAAAATGAAAGTTGTAGATATATGTCTTAGCTAACAATAGAGACAAGAACCACCATATTTGGACTTGTGTAGCAAAGTTATAGCCGGAATAGTGGCCGACGTGCAGGCTGACGTGAACAGACTAGGCAGCAGTGCAGACTGAAATTCAACTAATTATTTGACCATGATAAAGACTGAATTTGAGGAAGTAAAAACATGAAATATGTAGGTTTATGTGTCTACTTTAACTTTGTAAAATAGTTTTGGCAGAAAACATATATGTAGAAAGTTATACCTAAATAACTAAAGGTTGTTCCCTGTGCACGACCATAATTAAACATGAAATTTAGATGGTAAATTCACTAAGTTAGAAACATAATTTTAGGTGGAGGTAAAAAGAAAAGTTATTCCCCTGCATGTTAGGAAACTTTAGAAATTAGAAGAAACTCAATTGGACAAGTAATGAAAAAGTTATAGTTGGATTAGTAATAGGTGTGTAGACTAAATAGACAAAACTGAATTTGTAATTTGGGCTCACAATTTGAATAAGTTATGGACATAATTTGATGTTGTAATAAAGGTCAATTTTATATGTATGTGTGTTAGCTAACTAGAGAACAAGAATCATTTCATTTGGACTTTTAATTAAGAAGATATGACTAAGTTAATAGGTTGTGCGCAAGAAGAATTTGTCAAGTAGTAGAGTCGGAATTAAAGTCATGTCAGAAATTATACGTAGCCTAATAAAATCTGAAATTTAAATGGATGATAATCTTATGTATTAGGGTTAAAAAAGTTAAGAATTAACCTAGTTGGAGTTGCATAAATGAAATTATGAGTAATTTCATAGAATGTGCGCAAATGGGAATAAATAGTCGGCAAAAGGAAAATTAATGAAGAATTGCGATTGGGTTGTGTATTATTTATAGAAGTGTTTATTTTTTGTTTATATGAGGAGTGAGGGTATAAGGACAGATTGCTGAAGTGTTTGGAAAATTTTTATGTAGGATTCCAGTGAATAGTCGTAGGGACTACCCCTAATAGTCGCTGTTACTATTCATGGGCTATCGTATATGTAACGGAGCTCTGGCAAAATTTCCATAGAATTGGACCTAATATTTGACTAAGTAAAATTGAAACTTATTAGGCTAAGTATAAGAAGAAGTTTGTAATGTTAGAAATATGATTAATGCAGCTAGATAATATTCAAGATAGACTTAGGAGCCATAGCTCGGACAATTATGAATGTCGTCAAGTAAATTTGATCAAACGTGTATGAAATAAATTAACTAACTGTGGGCCCTTGTGGCAACAAAGAGGAGGGGTGAATTTGTTAGCTTATAAAAACTTGATGCGGAAGATAGTGGTTAAAACAATGTAGACAAAGAAGATTTATAGTGGTTTGGCTATAATCTCGAGCCTACATCCACTTCTCCAATCCTAGAAAGGAATTGGGTTCCACTAAACTCAAAGAAATACAATGAGGTTTTACAAGTTCACCTCAAACTTAGGATTTATTGATCACCCCAAACTTACAATAACACACTTAGTGTTTAAAGCTCACACTAGAACTAACACTCAATACAAAGGTTGAGTTTAATGCTTACTCAACAAACACTCTCACAAAAATAAATGAGATTGAATATTTTTGAACGTGAAGTATAAGAGGTTGTTGAAGAATTGATTGCAATTATTCAGTAACCTCTTAATGGCTATTTGAAGGAGTATTTATACCCACACTTGAGATTTCAGCCGTTGAAGCTTGAAAATAAAATAACCTTATTTTTCTGCAAAAGGGCCGCGAGCATGTCTATGGTCGCGCACGCGACTTCTCACAAACTTCATAACGGATCGCAACGGATACCTGGAAAAAGTGTGGCGGCATTTAATGCACTAGCCGTTGGAGTTGAATTTTTGCTAAGGTCGCGAGCGCGGGGGACATAGCGAGCGCGATGGTCACACTTTCAGACTTTTAACGATCATCTGGTGTGATGGTCGCCAGCCCTTTGTTTCCTTCGCGAGCGCCCAGAAAACACAAAACCGTTCAGGATAAAGGTCGCGAGCGCGAGGACTACATATGCATTATTGTCGCATGCACGTTGAATGTCCTAAAAAGGGACTGTGTCCCCTTTCTATACTTGTGGATGTGTTAGCAACATGATATTTTTTTGGTCGCGAGCGTGCACGAAACACCATTTGGTTTCTTTTTGCTAGTCGCGAGCGTGACACTTACACCTTATGTTATCAACGCGAGCGCGATCCCTTCACAGAGCTAGAGGTTTGATATTTTTGCAAGCTTTTCTTGATCTACTTCATTTGTTTGAATTAGTTCTTGCTAGTACTGCATCTAAACACTTGATAAAACATTAATAGATCACAATTCAAGTTAGAATTTGTCAAAATATTTAAAACAAGGAATTTTGCACAACAATCTTCCCCTTTTTGAATTTTTGACAAATAACTTGAGTTGTGATAATAAATAAACATGCAAGTGTTTATGTTCAGATTTTAAATGTTTATTTGGTATTTGGCTAAGGTTGAATTAAGCTCGCCCTCAATTCATGCATTATTTTAAAAATTTGAAGAATTTACTAAGTTTTGCAAAGTTTGATCAACAACTCATTATTCTCCACCTTTTGTCAAAAATATCAAAAGCATTGAAAGAAAACACACTGAATTTCATTAATGGAAAAGACAGAGTACATAAGTACAAAGAGAAGTAGAACTAAAAACATAAAGCAGAAAGCATAAAACATAAAGAAGACATTATTCAACCCCTAATCATAACTCCTTTCCCTTTATCACGAGGAGTCGAAGGATGAACAATGAATTGATCGAAAAAAGGAGAGTCATCATCATCATCATGAGTGGATGAAGAAGAAGGAGAAGAATAAGAAAGATTGTCATGTTCAAGCAACTTTTTGAGCATTTTGACAGCCTTCTTGAGCAATTTCTTATCCTTCTTCGTATATAGAATGGTGGAGGAGGAAGAAGAAGACTCAGCTGTGGTCCTAGGTCTTTTGGATCGCCTAGGAGCTTGAGGAGGAGGAGGAGGCCTAGGTGCTCCAATAAAGGAGGGTTGGTTCATTTTGTAGGCATAAGTATCCTTTTCAATAATTTTGGCATTGTCGGTTAGGTAAGCAATGGTGAATTTTTTATTATGGTGGATGATAACATCTCTACGAAGATAGTCTCCATAAGTAAGAGTTTCCATATTGGAGACTCTATTGGCTATGTAAGTAACAAGAGATGACACATTTGGCTTACCTTGGAGTTTTTTTGAATCTCCAAAAAGTGTTCAATAAGAACAGTAGCACCCTAATAGGGTATGGCATGATGGGTGCAATGGAGCAAAAAGAAGTCTTTTTGGGAAATTTTGTTAGTTCCCTTTTTGGCCAAAATAGAGTTGGAGATGGTTTAATAAAGAAGCCAAAGAGGGAGAGAGTTAAGAGGGAGAAAGTTAAGATAGGAGGCTTTGGAATTTCTAGAGCTGTGAGTAGGATCGGCCGATATGGCTTGAGAAGTATGAGCCACTTCTTCCATAGGAATTTCATTAAAGGAGGTTAGAGTACCTGTTGCAAGACCAAACATATCAGCAATCCTATCATGAGTGAGAGTGTGGGACTCACCAAACAAAGAGAAGGAGATGGAAGAGAGGATAGTAGGGCGATGCTCTTCATCCGCTTCAAAGGTGGCCTTTAGGGATGCTATGAACTCACTTATTAAACACTTATATCCTGGCTCGTTGATGGAGGAGATGGTGTGAAGATGTGCTCTTGTCAAAAGCACATTAACCTTATCCCTAACCCCAAGAGTGGCAATGGCATTAAAATCAAGGGTTCTAACACCAAGAAACTTCTTCCTCATTTGGCTTTCAAAATTCTTGTAAAGAGTTGGATTGAGATGATTAGGAGCAGAATTGGGTAGGGGAACAGGGATTGGTTCTGGTCTTTTAACCCTAGGAGCCATGATGATGAATTTTGGAGAAAGTTATTAAAAAACTTGAAGAAGGAGAGAAGAGAAAAAAGTTGAAGATTTTGAGAGATTAGTTGAAAGATGAATGAAAAGTATTTTAAAGGGGCTAAATCACATGTTTTTATAGTGAAAAACTAAGAAAGAAGCCGTTGGAAACGAATTAATAAGAGTTAAGTCGGTGTTGATGCTTAGAAAGTCGTGACTGAAAAATCTGCAGAGCGTCGCGCGCGACCTCTCTACAAGAATCAACAGCTAGATAAAACCGTCAAAACCGAATTTATTACAGCCATTGACTAAGTTGAAATTTGAAAAAGTACAACGGTAAAGAGTGTTGATGTCGCGCGCGCGATGGTAGTCGTGGTCGCGACGAAAACAAAATTTTCAGGAATTTAAAATAGCAGAAGGAACACGTGCGCGAGGTAAAATTGACACACGCGATGAAAACAGGTTTAAAAACAAGGATGTCAAATCTTGTGATTGTCGCGCGCGCGCTTGGGCTCGCGATCGAGACAATATCAGCAGTTTTTGAGGTCAAAAATTTAAAACAAGTACGGGGATTTTAACTCAACTTAGCACAACAATCAACCATTTAATTTGCATATTTATGACATTTCTCAAGTATGATTATGCACATATCTCAAAAATTTAAAAGGTTTAGAGTTATATCGACGTACCGTTGATCATTCCAAGTCTAAGAATGATTGAGTTCAATTTTTCATTCAACGGTTTGGTGAAGATATCAGCTAGTTGATCATCCGTCTCCACAAACTCCAATGCAATGTCATGATTTTGCATATGGTCTTTGTCACGTCCTAAAATCCGTAACGTCTGAAAGGCTGAGTGATCTAAGTATGGAAGGATAGAAGTGACTAATAATAAAGAAGGTTAAGGAATAAAGCCCTTTGTAAAAGGAAAAATAAATGAATTATAAGTCATACAAACAAATTGTAAACTATGAATTAATAAGTTATGGACATAGTAAACAAGTAATCAACAAGAAGTAAGCAAGTTATAAATATAGTAAGTCTTGTAAACAAAAAGTAAACCAACAATAAACGAAAGGTAAGTTAAAAGGAGAAACAAGGAAATGTGTAAATTATACACGAATTGTAAGCAATGGAATACGAAAATCGATTATAGATGCGTTATCTGACAACTGTAGATTCAGATGATACAGTCCGGGCGCGTAGACTCGGAAGGATCGCGGAGAAATTTGCCAAATCTCCGAAGTTAAACGTGCTCAGGTCACAGTACAAGCTAAGATGGGTGACCTCCGTGGGAAGTCGACCCTAAATATGTAAATTCGACAATATGAATTACAATAAGGCTACAGACAGGCGCCGATGTACCTGGGAGGCGAAATATGGCTTCGGGAGTTAAAAGGACCTAACGGTAATTTCGAGAAAAGTTAGGGACTAAAATGTAATTTTCTTAAAAGTTGTATAAAAACTTGACAATATGTTAAATATAATATCTTAAGATTAAATAGATTGTGATGGTGTAATTACGGTAGTTTCTGGAATCGTATGTACGAAAAATTCCGCGAAAATACGAAAATTAGAGTGACGTATCTTTGAGTTTGACCAAAATTTCAGACCCTATGATGGCCTATTTTGCAAATGTGTAAAACATGAAAGTTGTTAGTTAAACGTAGAAACAAGAATCACCTAATTTGGATATGCATAGACGAAGTTATGATGGAATTCGTAGACAATGTGCAGGCTGCCCAAGGCAGTGCGGCTGGACTCGACGGAAAACGACGCCAAATATTATTCATGGCTTGGATTGATCTGAAATTTTAACACAATATATATTTAAATGTCTAGCTTCATTTGGCATAAGAATTACTGAATTTAGAGTAGTATGTAAAAAGTTATTAATAAAGGATGGCAGCTGGGTTAAGTGAGGATTTTAGAAGGACTTAATTAAAAACACTTTACACATAGAGGTGGCTATTGGGAAGTGAGCTAAAATACAACCATGTGCTTGGAAATCAAGAAAAATTTGGTGGTGGTGATACTTGGCTACATCATAGCTATTGAATTATATTAGGTTGGCTAAATGTTAGTCATTAGATCAAAAATTAAATAATTCAAAAATAAAATAAAAATATAAAAAGACAAATTGAACATAAAAGTGCACATTTAGAAGAAACAAATTCTCTCTTCTTCCATGTGGTGGCCGGACCACCTTGCAACAAAAAGGGAATAAAATTTGTGAGTTCCTAAGTCAAGTTATCCAAAGGAAAAGATGATTTCAA
>CATIWJ010097913.1:0-10703 GCA_949640765.1 Croton laevigatus
GCAAATGTAATATTTTGAGAAATTATATATATATATATATATATATATATATATATATATATATATATATATATATATATATATATATGAGTTTTTAAACAAGATATTTATAAGTATTACTAAAAGTAATAGTTTAATTAGGATCAAATATTTTTGAAGATCAATATATAATATAAATATGGTATTGCAAAATATTGATTTAAGATTTAAAAATATTTTCTGTAAAAAAATTAACTATGATTATTAAAATAATAATTTTGAAATAAATACAGTAAAGAAAAGTATGATTTCTAAATAAATATTTCATATGAACATGTTGATGAAAAATATGGTTTTGAAATAAATATAAATATTGAATATGATGATTTTGGAATAATTAATTATGCTGAATTTTATGATGAATGACAGAAAAGCAAGTGTGATTTCAAAAATCAGAAATTATGAGAAAAATATTTTAAGCTCTGCTAGGATTTAGTTGAACTGAACCAATGTAGGGTTGATCGGTCATTCCCAGTGATTTATTTATTGTCATTGATTTGTTATGGCGACCGCCGTTGAAATTGATTTACGGTGACGACCGTTATTCATGCCTTCAGGTGTTGAGCTTTCGGGTGAATTAGGTTTGTCTAAATATCTGGTAGAGCTGATCAAGTAAGTTAAGTAAGCTTTTAAATAACGCAAATATTTAAATTATATTTTTAATTTATGCATGTGTATTTAATTTAATTATACTTTTCATTAGTTTAAGTATCCACTGAGCGTAATCACTTAGCAAGTTTGGTTTATTCTGAATTTGTAGGTCTCCAAAAGAAGTATAAAAGTTGGACATTGGGGTATCACTAGAACAAGAACATAGATTGGCATATATTGTGAAGTCAAAGTCAACACAAGCAAAGATAGAATAGAAGGGAAAAAAATGTACCTATATTTTGTAATAAATATGATCTGTATACTATGTAATTTGTAATGTGACACAACTTTGTTCGGCTAGAAATAGTCGGATTAAGTGGTATTACATTTAGTGGTATCAGAGCATTGGTTTAGCCATTTCTGGGCAGTTAAACCAGTTAAATTTAAGAAAAACAGTATAGGTTAAACTTAGAAAAATCGTTACACAGTTGAATTAGAAAAACAGTATATGCCGCTTAGGAACACAAATATATATAGTATAAGTTAAGTAGTAATTAAGAACATAAAGAATGGGACAGATAATAATAAACAAAAGTTTAAATAAATATATGAATATAAAAACTATAATTTAGTTTGTGTCCTACAAATCAAATAGTTCAAAATAAATAAAATAAATATAACCAAGAGATAATTAATATATATATATATATATATATATATATGAAGAAATGTCCAATTAATCAAAAGAGAGTATAAAACTTTTCTCCATGGAAAAGTTGAGAATAATTAAACAAATAAAATATAAAATTTAAACGAATGAACTATGGAATAATTTTGAGAGAAATGAAATATACGAATTAAGATATACAAAATTTTGACACTACAATAGAAATTATAAATAACATAAAATACTGAAGTTAGGAAAATATATAGAATAAAATAAATTAAACAGTCTTATGTTGGGATCTGCAGTAACCAACATGAGACCAAATAATTTTAATTCTCTGAGGCGGTATAGGTGGACGCACTTGTATCTTGATATCAAGAATTTGATTAAAATATTCAATATGAAAATTTTAAACCAAGTAAAAAAATATAATATTTACATAGTAAAATATAAACAAAAATTCTGTTATGTGGGAAGATATTTAACTCTATATCTTGCCCAGATGTAGTGGTTAAATAACTTTCCAAACATGACAACAAATAAAACACGTGAACTATAAACAACAAAATTATCATTTGATTTGTCTCCAACAAATCAAACAGCAAAATAAAAGACAATTATACAGAAATGGGAAAAACATTAATAAAATTGCTGGAAACAAGTAAATCTAAAGAAAATGATTAAGGGTGGGTGTATTCAATTATGATTTTTAATGACTTTTATAGATTTTTTTTTTTTAATAAATGACTTTTAAAGACATTTAAAGACTTTAAATTTTTTAAAGACTTAAAATTTTTTAAAAACCTTAAATTTTTTAAAGACTTTTGTAGAGTTTTAAAGATTTTAAAGACTTTACTTTTAAAGATTTTTATAGACATTGATAGATTTTAAAAAAACTTTATTTTTAACTATTTTTATGGATATTGATGAATTTTAAAGACTTTACTTTTATGGATTATAATTTTTTTAATAAAAATATATTTAAACAACAATTATTTATCAAATAATATATATATATATAAGACTTTTACACAATCAATCTCCGACCAATGATCTAGTCAACATTTCTTTTTCTCAAACAATGCTACTACTACCCAGTATTAACCCACACCAGTATTAACCCACACCACTGATAAAGAGATATTGCTAATGAAATGAGGAAGAAATGTTGACTAGATCATTGGTCGGAGATTGATTGTGTAAAAGTCTATGAAAGTATTGTATAAAACCATGAGAAAATTTATTCACTCTTTTATATGTATTTTTAACTAAAAAGTCATTAAAAGTCATTATCTGTAAAAGTCAATAACTTTTTGAATACCTACAGATTTTTAATGACTTTTTAAAAGTATTTAAAAGTCATAATTGAATACCTGCAGACTTTGAATGACTTTTATAAAGTCTATAAAAGTCATGATTGAATACCACCTACTTTTAAAGTCATTAAAAGTCATAATTGAATACACCCCCCTAAGATTAATCAATGACGTAGGGACCACAAAAACCTCATCATTTGAAAATTTAATATATGATTAATGAACGAAATGACAAAAGAAGAACTATTAACCACAAAATTGCAACAGACATGAAATTATCGTAAATCCGGTCGATGATTAAGCGACAGATAAGTACTCTGAAAAGGAAATAAGTCAAATTAATAAAAAATAAATCTTGGATAAATAACGTAAAATTCAAAACAAAATTTAACTGGTTGAGGTTGGAATTTGCCTATAAATTCAGATGGTTAAATGAATTAAGAAATTACAACTAAGCTATCTAAATTTCCTTACTACCTAGAGAATTTTTTTTTCTTTCTACAAAATCATCATGAATCACCAACTAGTTAATGTTTTCTTTCCTCCACTTCTAGTACGAATGGCTTCTCGCCAGCATGGATTTCCTTCCAATACAGAATTTGAAAATTTACAAGCTCTCAATCGATATACTCGTGTAACTCTTTATATGTGTTGCTCCTATATCGTTTGTCAAAGAGGTTTAACAGAAAATTTTTGTGATTCTTTCAACATACACCTGTACCTTCTAACATATTATTTAAAACCCTCAGATGATATGAATGAAGTAGAATTATGGTATCTTTGGTGTTTAGGTGTACACCATTATTTTTCAATTGAGTTTCCAACTGTAGAATTATTCTACTTCCTAAATAATCCTGAAAACTCTAAATCATATATTTGGACTTTTTTTGAATGGTACGCTCCACTTTTATGGTGGAGAATAAATTAAGACAAATAATTAGGAGAGAGAATCTGTGGAGTGATCCTATTCGTAGAATGAAGGCTACCACAATATATGTGTTTAATTGAGGCTATGACCTAGGAATGGGTGAAGATGAAGAAATGATGGAGAGTCCGGAAATAGGAGAATGGTTAACAGCTATTCAAACTTTAAAGTCCAGGACTAGGAGAATCGCTTTGGAGGATTATCTCCATGAGTTAAATGAAGTGTACCGTGTAACATCCAAAAAATTAGTTAAAGGACTAAAATGAAATTTACCAATTTTATTAAGATAAATAATAATTTTTTTTGATAAAAATTTAATAAATGAGTTATCTAAAGATAATTTAATAATAATTAGCTCGGAAATATGGTTATTCTAAGTATAATATTGCAATTTCTTACTCTGAGGGCATTTTGGTCATTTTAACCATCAGAAAATTTTAGAAGCAGAATTTTTTTTTTAAATATATATATCAAATTTGAAATCTAGACGCCGAGACGAGCGGTTAGAGTATAAATTTTATAGGATTTCGATACAAAGAAAATTTTTAATTTTTACCGACCGGTAAAATATGGTGACACTGTAAATCAAAATTTAGCCCAATGAGGATTTTAATCGACGTAAAATGTCTAATAAAAAGTATTTTGATTACTTCTATTAAAAGATATTTTAAATAAATAAATAAATAAATATAGTATTTTAATTAAATAAATAAGAAATAAATAAATAAATAAAATAATTTAAAAAAAAATGAGAACGAAAACTTAAGATAAAAGAAACAGAAATCAGAAAATGAAAGAAAGAGAATAATACAAAACAAAGAAATTTCGGTGAAGATGAATGAATGATGAATGGGTTAAGAGAGCAAAGTGGGAATGAAATTTCCTAAGGTAGGGAGAAACAAAATAGGAAGTAGAAAACAGAGATGAGAAATGAGGATTGATTATCACGGTTTGAAGTCTTCAGAAAGTGGACAAACAATATGGATTAGAAACTACTATCGGATGAATTATTATGTTAAGTTATAATAGGGAGAGGAGAAACATAAGGATTAAACTTCCTTCACTGCGTGAAACTTGAAACACAGAGAAAAGAAAATAGGTAGAATTTAACTATATTGATTTGAGAATCAAATTTAGAAACTAGAACTGGAGAATGATTTCTGGGAGCTTAGAGATCAACATGAGCACCAGAGAAGCTTCGACAAGCCGCTGGAGAGGCCATACAGGCCGGTCAAAGCTGAGTTTCGGAAATTCAACAAAATATTCAGCTTAAGATATCTTCAAATCTAATCCATCTCTGTTTATTCTGATGATGCGAGTAGATCGGCAGTGGTGAAAGGAAGTGAACGGTGTCTCATTCGCTCGAAATGCTTGCCGGGAATGCAGAAACGAAAACTGGAAGTGAAGGTGAATAGTAACTGAATTTGTAGAAACTCGAGGTTGAGGTTGAAGACGCGGCTCGATTCGGCGTCTGGTCCGGTTACGCGAGCTGATTCAAATTGGTTTCGGTTTGCGATCAAAACGATGACTAACAGTCGCGTTTTGAGCAAAACGGCCACGTTTTAGACGAAACGGTGGAGTAGAGGCGCGGATCTGGTAAATTTCAACTAAATCCGTCCGCTATTTTCCCTATCTGGCGCATAAACTCTTTGTTAATTAAATTTTGACCCCTCCATTATTTCCAGATGACGCCCAAACGTTTAGTCAATTGCGGTCAAGCCCCCGGTGCCCTAAACTTCTTTTCAGACAGATCCTCCCGCATAGGTAATTAACCCCTAAACTTTAATTCTCTCCTCAAACTAGTCCAGCAGCTTAATTAATTTAGTAAATTGAGTTTTAAATTGAAATTAAATATTCTAGGGGATCAAATTAAATCATGAAAAAAAATATATTTGATTATGAACATGGTAAATAAACACTTGATGAATTTATTTTGATATAAAAATTATTTTAGAGGAGAATAATTGAAATTAGTTATTTAAATGAGTTTAATATTTAAATTATAATATATGTTGGTTAAATAAAATTATATTGGATTAAATTAAATCTAAAATTAGTCAAAATAATATTCTATTGGATAAGTTTATTTAGTTAAACTTTTAATTAAGAAAAAAAAATAATCAAGGTTCAAATTATTTAATAATTGGACAATTAAAATAAGAGAGATTAAATTAGAAATTCCTATAAGATAATTGGACTGTGAAATAGACTGTTTATTGGACAATTACCCATAACTAAAATTTATAGACAGTGATTAGGACAAATGACAGTCCGAGAAATTAAGGAATAGGAACCCAAACGCAAGGAAACCAAGGTTTGATACTTTAACTCTTGAAAAGTTAAATTTTATGCATGATTTTGATAAATTGCATTGAATAATTGTTTGAAATGATCTTGATTAATTATTGTTGATAAATTGGATGTGAATCATTTTGAGATTATGAATTTTATTATTAAAAGAAAGAGCTAAGAATTTTATTATATCAAATATTCTTATTGTTTGATAAAAAGGGTATTTTGATAGTATAAATTAATTTTATTAATAATTTTATCATTATTATTATATTTTTCCTAGAAACAATGTTTTGAAAAGATATATTATTAATATTATTATGTTTTACCAAGATATGATATATATTTTTTTTAACAGAGACCAAGATATGATATTTTGAAAGTATACATATACTTATTATTATTATTTTTAACAAAAGATATATTTTATTTAGAAAAAGATATTTGGAAATACAAATAAGTATTTATAAATTTCCAAGCAAATATTTTTGTAAATCAAGTTACTTAGAAAATTTTGATAAAAGAAATATTTTAATTAAATTGTAATTATAAAAGTAAAATATATTATTTTATTCAAAGTGATTTTTATAATGAAAAGGAATACTTTTGGAAAATAATTATTTTTAAAGAATCTAAGTTTATTTGGAAAAATTAAATACATAAAATTGATTTTGAAAATATTTTATTTAAAAGATATATAAATAAATAGAGTTTCAAATACTTTGAGAAGTTATTATTTATTAAAATGTTTTGAGGAAATATTAATTAAAAATAAAGTATCTTTAATTTTGAGAAAATACTATTTATTAAATATTTTGAAAGAAATATTATTTTAAGTACTTATTTTGAGAAAATCTTATTAAAGAATAAAATAAAGTTTTTAAATAATATTGACAAAGAAATAAAATTAAATATGAAACAACAATATTAATGATTTAAGAAAACTAAGCTTTTGATAAAGATTTATATAAAAGAGTTTTCAATAAATAATACAAAATTAATTTGGTTTTAATTAATTTTATTAAAGGTATAAGAAAAATAATATTTAATAATAGTTTTGGAGAAATATTTGATAAATAAACTATGAATATTGATTATGAATATATTGTTAAAAATACCGTTTTATGAAAATACAACATATTTGCAACAAATAGATTTTTATAAAAATAAAGTTTATTTTCTATGAATATATTTTTGTGAAAAATGACAATGAATTATTTGATAAATGAATGTTTAATTATGAAATGGATATTGTGATGGTATTTTAGAAATTTGGTCAATATGAAAATGATACAGAAATTTCAATATTCAATAAATGTTATAAATTCCTCACATATCCAGTAAATGTTTTCTGCTCTACTTAGGATAAGTTGAACTAAAGAGATAAGGTTATGATGCATCATATACTAAGCAGTACTGCGAAATTTTGAAATTGTGAAACAGATTGAAAAGTGTTACTGACTGAATCAGTCGTATCACTTAAATTGAATATTGAATTTTGAATACGGCCGTTTGAATTGAGAAATAGAATTCTGAATGTGTGTGGAAAATACCATGCCATACAGAAATTTTGACAGTGACTTATCCATGTGTTCACCTAAATATATAGTAGAGCTAATCAAGTAAGATTTTTAAATAAAGCAATTTATTTTGTGATTTACAATATTTATATATTGTTTTAAATTATGCATGTTCATTTAAATTATTTATGCTTTTCATTTGTTAAAGTATCCACTGAGCGTTATCACTCAGCAAGTTTGGTGAATTCTAAACTTGTAGGTCTCTAAAAGATATGAAAGGAACAGGAACTGTCCAATAGCATCAGAGCCTGAAGAACTTAGATTGGCATATACTAAGAAGTTAAAGTCAGCACAAGCAAAGTTAATATATAATAGAAGAAAGAAAAAAAAATGTACCCATATTTTTGTATATAAATTATAGAATATGATATGTATACCGATTAATATGTAATGTGGCACCACTTGGTTCAGCTACAATGGTCGGGTTAAGGGGTGTTACATACCGTGACGAGGAACCAGGTATACCAGATAATTCACGACAACCTAGGCTTAAGGTTCTACCAATTTTGAATCGGTACATCTCCTTTCTAGGGAATGAACAACCCATAGGTGAAGGGCATGAGGAACCAGTAACTCCAATAGAGCATGTAGATTTCTCCCCTCATTATATTTCGGGTGAGCCAAAAGCTTCAGCAGAAGCTTATGAGAGGACACTTAGATTACAGTTAGGTCAGCCTTTTGTGTAATAAATAATTAATAAATAAAATTTTATTTCAAAAAGAAAATGGATAAGTAGAAAATACTAATTAAGGAAAGCATAAAGTAGATAGACATAAATTAATATGTCCTTTTTCTTTTACTGCTCTCACCAATAGACCAAACCAACGAGCTTACACTAGGATCTGTTGGTCCCGTGGCAACTAAGAGGGGGGGGTGAATTAGTGACCTTCTAAAAAATTAAGCGGAATTTTGGTGGTTTGAATAGAAGCAATTTATAGTGGTTTGGCTATAATTTTAAGCCTACGTCCACTTCTCCAATCCTAGAAAGGAATTGGGTTCCACTAAACACTAATAGAAATATAATGAGGTTTTAGGAAGTTCACCTCAAACTTAGGGTTTAATGCTCACCCCAAACTTACACTTACTTTTAGTGTTTAAAGCTCACACTAATAACTATTTCACAATAGAGAAGTTGGATTTAATGCTTACCCAACAAACAAACAAAAGATATTTTAAGATAGATGATTGAAAAAAGGTTAAGAATGCTAGTTATAGTTGAGAAGGTTTTTTTATCAGCTCATTTAACTTCGTTTGGAGGGGTATTTATACCCAAACTCAATAAACTAGCCGTTGCTCTTTTTGAAATTAACAATTTCTGATTTGACAGGCGTCTCGATTGAGAATCATGTGTCTCGATCGAGACACTTACATATTCTTCGTAACGGCTCTTTTCAACGGCATTTTGCTGACGTGTCGTATTAAAATACTATCCGTTGTAACAGATTTTGAAGTGTCTCGATCGAGATGCTTATGTCTCGATCGAGACGATGATGATGACAGATGAGAAAATGATGTCTTGATCGATAATTATAGGTCTCGAATGAAAATTGATCTCCTGGATGTGTCTCGATCGAGATGAATGTGTCTCGATTGAGACACAATTTGTTTTGATCTTTCCCTAGTTTGTCTCGATCGAAAATGTGTTGTCTTGTTCGAAAACTGGCTCGCAAATATGTTATGCCTATATGTCTCGATCGAGATTCAAGTGTCTCGATAGAGACACCAGCTCTTTGAGTAATCTTTGTGCATCTTTGCTTGATTTCCTTGAGCTTTGTTGAGACACACTTAAAATAAAATATTGTTAATAAAATTTCAGGTGTTTTGTCAAAGATTCAAAACCGAGGATTAACACTTGCTCTTCATCATCTTCCTCCTCTTTGGATTCAATTCCCCCCGAGTTACGGTTTGCTCTTCAAGAAAGAGCAAGTGGCGCTGCTGAAAAAGGGAAAGGAATTCACTTAGAGGATTAGTCTTTTTCTTAGCTTTTATGTTTTTCATGTTTTGTTTTATGTTTTAGTAGTTGTGTTTTAAATTTTCCTAGTTGTAATCTTTTGTTTAATGCAATGGAATGTTATTTCTTTGTCCAATTTAGCTTTTTTAATATTTTTGACAAAAGGAGGAGAAATAATAAACTTGTTTTGTGATTGAAATTTTGAAAAATTATGCATTAAGTGAGGTGGAGCAAAATTTAAAAAATTTCCAATTTAACTTGAAACTTATATCATACATAAGTTACATTATTCCTTCCTAATCACAATATCAAGTATATTTGTCAAAAAATAAAAAAGGGGGAGATTGTTGTGCCTTAGTTCCAAAATCCCTTATTTTGATTAGTTGACAAACTTATACTTGAAATTGTGAAATTACTAATGATGTTTCAAGTGTTTTAATGTGTTATCAGTTGAATACTGTCATGACAAGACAATCTAAGTCAAAATCAAAGTGAAAAATAGCAATATAGCAATACTGCAACAGGGTCGCGCCCGCTACCAATGTGTCTCGGTCGCGACTTAACAAAGAAAAATTTTCTTTGCCATCAGAGTGGTCGTGACTCACAAGTCTCCACCGAGACTCAACCTCAGCACAGGAGTCGCGGTCGCGACTAATGGAGTCTCAATCGCGACTCAACAGATAAAAAATTTAGTGAAGCTTCTAGAGTGGTCGAGACTCTGTGTCTCATCCAGGTCTCGGTCGCTACTCAGCCTCAACACAAGAGTCTCTGTCGCTACTTAAGGCTCGCGGTCGCGACTCAACAGGGAAAAATTTTGTTAAATTTTGAAATGATCGCAACTCTAAGTCTCGCCCGCTACTTTCAAAAAGAGCCGTTGCTGCCACTCAACAAGTCTCGGTTGCGACCAGTATGTCTCGGTCGCGACCCAACAAAAGTCAGTCTACTCAAATATTAAGTTTCTGTCGGGCCTACGAAAAATCCTTTGGAGCCATTGTCTGACGCTTCAAACAACGCTCCAAACGGCGAGTCTCGGTCGCGACCCTGCTGGATTTCATACAACTTGATTTCCTTGATGCTCCAAATGGCTAGTCTTCAAATTTCTTCTATAAATACCTTCAAATACACTGAGAGGAGGTTAACACAACTTCTGCACTCTATATACTTCATTTTTTCTCTACATTTTACACCAATTTACTTTGTTCCATTAGTGTTTGTTGGGTTATCCTTAAAACCAACATCTTTGTTGTTCTATTTTAGTTCTGAGTGAGCTATAAACTCATTACCTTTCTGTAAAGTTTGGTGTTAGCTATAAACACTAAGTTTTGAGGTGAACTTGCAAAAC
>CATIWJ010097922.1:0-18127 GCA_949640765.1 Croton laevigatus
GTATAAGTTTGGGGTTTTAATTTTGTGGTATTTTCGTAAAGTTAAACTTTAATTTGTGGCATATACTTAAATTTACCCATATATCTAACCAAGAAAATGGGAATTTTCCCCCTGAAAATCCAAGATTCAAATTTAAAAGTATAAAATAGGGAAAATATTATGCAAAGGAACTCCGCTTGCGGATTCCTACTCGTTGGAAACGTTATCGATTCGGAAATTCCAAAAAACGCGTTGAATACTTTTTGGTTCATTTTGTGATTACAGAATGTTGGACATGCTTATCTGCCACGTTTTCAGTTTCTACAAGTTACACAAATTAAAACATTACATCAAAACTCAATTAGACACTCTGGAAGTGAAAGTGAAAGGTAATACTCGCCCTCAACTTTTAGTATTTACTATTTACTGCCCCATTTTTTTGGGTTATTTACATTTTTTTTTTTTCGGTGTATTTTTTAGATTGTTTACATTAGGGGTGTTCATCTTCGGTTCGATGAACCGAACCGAATCGATAAGCGAAAACTGATACAAACCAAAAACCGATAATATTACATTGAAAACCGAACCGATATTATCGGTTCGGCACGGTGCGGTTTCGGTTAAAACCGAAAATTAAGGCAAACAAGATTTAGGCAAAAGCATCAGAATCTCAAGCAAATTGATTCAGTAACCAATACCAATTCCAAAGCAAACACAGTAAGGTTTTCGTTTTCTAATACAAATTAAAACATAAATAACACAAATTGCTTCACTAACCAATTCAAATTTTACAACAAAAACAATCAAGAAAAAACAAAGAACAGAAGATTCAAACATCAATTTAATTACAATACAAACGATTTTCGATGATCCAGTTCATCCCTTCAAGATAGGTCACCGCCGCTGGTAGGGTAGAGGGGAGAGCGGCGACAGTGGTAGAGGGGAAGGGAAGAGAACAGAAGACGGTGGTGGGTCGGTCGTCGCTGGTAGGATCCTTCAAGAACGGTCGCCGCTACTGGTAGCGTCCTTCAAGATTTATCGCCGCCGCTGGTAGCGTCCTTCAAAATCCGTCGCCGCCGCTGGTAGGGTAGAGGGGAGAGCGGGGACAGTGGTAGATAGGAAGGGAAGAGAAGAAAAGGCGTTGGTGGGTGGCGGTGGCTGAGGGGAAGGGAAGAAGAGAAGACGATGGTCTTGTGGTGGAGGCGTTTAGATAAAGATGACGATGAAAAGGAGAGGAAGAGTAAGTGGCCCGAAGCTTCATGGTGGAGGCAGGCGGTCTGAGATTAGAGTGATGGTGATGGTGATGGTGGTCTTATGGTGGAGGAGGATGCGTTTAGAAGAAGAAGAAGACTCTGAAAAGGTTAGGTTGGTTTGGGAAAATAAAAGAGAGAGGCGGCTAACTAATAGAATTAGGGTTTGGGTTAGGGAACATATGTATATATATAGATGGTTCGGTCGGTTCGGTTTTGGTTTTTAATTTTAAAAACCGAACACCGAACCGATAATATCGGTTTTTTTATTTTTACAACCGAAGCCGAACCGAAAATCATTGAAACCGAAATTATCAGTTCGGTTCTGTTCGGTTTCGGCTCGATTTTCGGTTTTCGGCTTTTTATGAATACCCCTAATCACATTGACATGGGGAAGAACTAGGCTCTCTTTCACTATTTATCTTTAATTTAAGAGTAATTTAGAAGAATAATAATATTCTTAGTGGGATAAGCATTGCCCTTTGTGGAATAATGCCTTTTTGGACCATTTATTTACTAACAACTTTCTTTTGTTTTTTTCCCTCTTCCCTTAATCCTATTTTTCATTTTAGATTTTTATAAATTTGAACAAACCAAGTCTTTTACATCTTCAGAGAAGTTAATAGTTGTGTTGACTGGCTTACCATTCTGATTTATTTGTTAATTTTTAATACTTATACAGTTGATTTCATGTTTGACATTCTTCATGATTCAATGGATATAGTCTATTTATGTTTGTGCAATTTCTTTTTCTTAATCTATTGAAAAGATAACAAAACAAACCAAATCAAATCAAACCAATTAAATGAAGTTAATAGTGCCATCTCAAAACAATATTAAGTTAATATTGAACCTAATAATTGGGATATATGTAAGATCAGTTGCCGTATTTTTTTTATATGGGAAAACATTACTGTAGCTAATTTAAATAGAAAATACGGACCTGTTAAAATCTTTATTTCATTTTAGGTCTCCTATTCTTTTCACTTCTCACGCGTTGTGCTCCTTACTTCATCCGTCCTCTTTCTTTCAATCCTTCCTTGTTCTACGTTCTTGGGTTGCTAGCTCCTGTTATTCCGATTTACTCCTCCAGAAATAGCAAGCTAAGATCAAGATGTTTGTTCGATTTCTCCCTTTCCTCTTCGAGAAACACCATTGTTATTTTCCATTTTCCGGAATGTTCTTCCTCTGCTTTTGATTTCTGCGTGGCTTCTTATATTTTCTGGTCGTTCCCTACTGTTTCCGATCTACTCCCTCAGAGGCAAAGAGAACCTTGATCTTTGATTTTAGTTTTGGCTCTGCTTTCTTCGTCCAAAACCTTTCGGTCTTTCCCAGACGAAGTCTATTCCGGGAATAAATTCAATAAACAAGGGAATGAATTTGTAGATTTTGTTAAGGAAGTTACACTTATAATTTGAGAGAAGAAATTCTTTCTTGTATTTAATCTTTGAATATACAGCAGATATTTATAGGAGTACAAAGGGGTTACAATATAGGAATCTAGACTAATTAGCTCTAAAAATTAGGAAACAATAACTATAAATCAGGAAGCTACAAATCAGGAAGTCATAATAAATGACAACTGCACAATCTCTTCTCTAACGTGTAAAAGATCTCAACAGTTACTTCCACTGCTCAACTTTACACCTTTCAAATAGAGGGTCCATTTGATTTGTTGGTCGGTGGCCAAGACGAGCTCTCCTTGTCTTTGCCGGTAACTCTGATCACCCAATTATATTCTATGCCTTCTTATATAAAATTTATAATAATAACATTTTCGATAAGTTAAAAATTGGGAATTTTGACTTTTTAATTTTGATATCTTCGAGGCACTGTTTTTATATTTTCTCTATTGCATTTAAAATTCATTTATATGAAATTGGCTTATATTTGTCATGGTAGCTCAGCTTAACACTTATGCATATTGTAAACCTACTTAACACTTGTTTTAATAAAACTAATAAGACTTATATCTGATCCTAATTAAAATTATTTCTGAATTCTGACTTGGTTTAAAGAATTATAATAATACTAAGAAAGTACTGAAGTAGTAGAATTTTAATCTTACAGGGAGGAGTTGAGAAGCAGAGGAGAGAAAATGGTGTAGTAGGATTTGATTTGTGTATGATCCTAAAGAAATGATTATGTGGACAATTTTTATATAAAAAAAAGGTAAATGTAAAATAATGTGAAGAGTTTATGAATGCATATATTTTTACTTGTTTTTAGTTGAATCAATGTTGTTATTTGAAATAGATGTCCGGGGAGGGGATGATTGACCTAAATTGAGTTAGGAATTCATTGATTAAAATTTTCATAATATACCTAAATGTAGCGCTCTGTTATTTTTGCAATCTGGTTTTTAGAGCTCGTAGATTGTTGAATATGTATTGAACAGCTGTTGAATCAATGTTGAATTGTTTCTAAATTCTTGTTTTTGCATATTTTAGTTAGTAAGTGTCTTTTCTGCTGTTGTAGGTTGGTTTTTATAACTCATAGGTTGTTGAATATGTGTTGAACAACTGTTGAATCGAAGTTGAATCAATGTTGAATGTATGTTGAACAATTGTTAAATCGAAGTTGAATCAATGTTGAATGTGTGTTGAATAATTGTTGAATCGATGTTGAATGTGTGTTGAATAATTGTTGAATCGATGTTGAATGTGTGTTGAATAATTGTTGAATATGTGTTGAATAATTGTTTAATCAAAGTTGAATCAATGTTGAATGTGTGTTGAATAATTTTTGAATCGATGTTGAATGTGTCTTAAATAATTGTTGAATCAAAGTTGAATGTGTGTTGAATAATTATTTTGAAATTTTTATTTTTGCATATTTTACTTTTTTTATTAGTAATTTTTTATTTAATTTTTTAATATAGAATATATATTTTTTATTATTAATTATAATTTTTTATATTTTTAATTTTTAATTTTATTATATTTATAATATATAATATAAAATTTAGCAAGATTATAATATAAATAAAAAATTTTTAAATTTTATTTTTAAGAAAATTTAAAAAATTACATTAATAGAATAATAAATTAAAATTTTAATTGAAATGTGTTTTTAAAATTTATTTATTAAGTTTTTTAATTATTTAAAGTTTAGTGTTAATTAATATTAATTTTTAAAATATTTATAGAATGGAGAGTGTAATACACTCTCTCAAAATGAGAGTGTGATTACTTTTTGAATGAGGTGGCTAGTTTTACATAATAAATTGATCAAGAGTCCTTTTTTGCTATAAGTTACTAATTTTTACATTGTTTTAAGCAATGAGACTCTTTTCTAATTTATTTTTATTTGTAGAATCAATTCCCTCACTTTCCCCTAATAATTCAGAATCTAGTTTGTTCAACTTAAGTGAAAATAAGTTAAATTTTTTAAAAAAACGACCCTCTAAATATAAAATTTTAGACAATTTTATTTATTTTAAATTAGCGTAAAGTTTTAGACAATTTTATTTATCTTAAATTAGCGTTAAAGATAAATTTTGTTAAGAGATTACCGGTACAATCTTCAAAGTTTTAGTAAGATGCTAATAGAATGTACATCGTGTACCAGTGCACCTCTTTTATTTTTTCAGATGATATCACACATTACACTTATTTTTTGTGCTTTTCAATAGTATATCAGTACACCATTGTACCTTTCATAATTACCCACCCGTCAAAATATCTCTGAGAAACAATTGCTGATTTATGCCAAGCTGAGGGATTCATAAGCCTTTGTATTCCTTTCACTTCTATTTTCACTACTAGTAAAACGTAAATCAAACATAAACTATCTGTCTCTCCCAACTCCGTCCAATTTTGTTGGAAGCTGAAAAGGAAAGGAATTTACTAAAGATTTTCACAATTTCAAACCTTTGCAGCTGTTTTTTTAAAAAAACAAAAAAACCTTTGCAGTTGTATTTAACAACAATATTAGTTGCGAAAAAAAAAAATTGCTAATGATGTAAGTATATACAAAATATTTGCTGATATACCTCTGTTGCTCTTGCATGCAGAGGAGATGTTAGAAGATGGGGAGTAAAGCTTTCAGTACCCCTCAAAGATTTCCAACGAACGCATATAGAGCTGCCTAATGATGGGATGTTGGAAGCCTTTGAGGGGGATTGGGAGCTTCTCCAACCATAAATTAATATGTGTGTATTTATGCATATATATAATTTTGTCTGTGTGCAGCTATACTCCAAATAAAAACCTTCCAATGAGTATTTATAGGCTGAATTATTGCTTAGTTGCTATCAAATCAAATTCTTTTAGAATTATATAATTCATTTTATTTGTCAATATTCTTTAATAATGGTTTTTACCAATTTGGATCAAGTTAAATATATATACATATATACCTGTAAGCTAAAAGCAGTAAGTGGCAACTGAACCCTATTTGAAAAGTATACATACTTTTGGAGGATGCATGTTAAGGACCCAACCGTAATTGACTCATTCTCCACTAGAAATTCAACCCTAAACACATTGTTTTACCAAAAACAACTTATGGTGGAATCCTGGAAACTATAAAGTGGCCACTATAGCCAGGGCGGATCCACCTTAGGCTTAGGATGGGCATCCGCCCACCATGGAGTAATAAAAGTAATAAAGTCGTATTATGAGCACAATAAGTCTTCTTTGTTTTACTGATTGCTTGAAAGTTATTTAGATCAACACGCCCATGTCTCTTTTATTTTTATTTAACATGTCTTCTATATTTTTCTTGTTTCTATTTTTATTATCATCTTATTCTTATTTTTATAAAGAATTCTAATAAATTTTTGAAATTAATATCAAAACTTAAAAATCTTTTACGGAATAATAAATTTTACTATTTAAAAATAAAAGTTTTCTATAGTTATTATTAATATATATTTAATAAGCACTAAAATAACTAATACAAATATATTTTATATGAATTTAAAAAAATTTTAAATAATTTTATATTATATATTCGCTCACCATTACATAAATTTTTAGGTCCGCCACTGACTATAGCTTATGATTTAGAAATTAGTGGATCCATTAGCTTTGCTAAAAGTCAAAATTAGAGCTAATAAATTTTCATAATCAATTAAAATAATAATAATCACCCTCTTTTCCTTTCGATCCAGGTAAGACAAATGCACCACTAAGAGCAGAAAAGGAGAAGAAACTTTATTATTATTAATTTCTAAATCAAATCTTGCATAGAATATATGTACGGAACCATATCTTCTATCAAAACTAAAAGTGTTTATATAGCTAAAAAATTAGTATTTCATTTTCCTTATTCGTGCACGGCCAAGCCAAACTGTTTTCAACAAGAGGAAAATTATGAATGACCCTTCATGAAAGTTTAAGATAATTCGCATCTTGGATAAAAAAAAAGATAATTCGCATCTAATGATGGTTACTGAATTAGGTTTTTAGCATACTGTGAAAGAGACCATGATAAGCATAAATTCATTGGAGATATGATTCTTATAAGAGAAGCAACTTGTAATGTCAATTCAATTTTAGTCAGTGTATATCCTTGCAGATGAAGCATCAAACTATTAATTAAGATAATCTATATTCACCTAATGTTATGCACTCATGAAGAGCCAAAAGTCAGAGGCATGTGATTTAATTTACTTTCAAAGCATTTACAAATGGATGTATCAAATTTTATAAGGAGAAGAGAATAGTATCTACTTTGTGTTCTATTTAGATTGCAATATAAATTTTTTAAAATTGAGATGATGAACATTGATAAATAAGCGATACTAGTATTTGACAATTAAGAATTCAGGATTAACTTGTGATTTTGAAAAAAAAAAAAGAAGATCAAGACTTTTGAAACCATTTCAATACCTAAATTAGTTCTTTTAGGCCAAATTATTATTTCCACTGTGAACTTTGGTGCAAGTTTTATTTTCACTTTTGAATAAAATTTAATTAAAAAAAAAAACTCTAAACTTTGCATGCTAGTTACAATAGCACCTTGAGCACTCTATTTCGTTGAAAATTGAAGAAAGTTTAAAAAAATACAGACCAAACTGATAAAAGTGGGCCATAATCGAAAAAAATTGAAACTAGGTGGATTTATTAAATTACTCTACAAAGTTTAGAGACCAAGCTGTTATATTCATCTTCTTCAAGATGAACCATAGCCGGAATTGCGGTAACCACAGCAGCCGCCACCAAACATCCATTTTCGCTTTGGGCACGATTACGAACCCCATTTTTTTCGTTCTTCACACCATCAAGCACTGAAGAACTGATTAATTCTCATATTCTCATCATCAACCAATCATCTTTTCTTCTTTATTCTTTTCAAAACCAACCAACAGAACAATTTCTTTACTTGATTTGAAATAAAAATATTAAAAAACAACTTCTACCATTGTTATCTTCCTGAAAAGAACCCTTAAAGGCTCCATCATTCCAGTTTCGTTTCTTTTCATGAGGAATGAATATTATAATCCACATAATATTTTTTTTCTTGTTTTCTTTGTTATTTATATTTGTTATTTCTATATCTGAAAACAAAAGTTAAGAAATCAATTCTCTACTTATATTAGTGGGGGCAGATTTATACTATGATTATGAATATATGGTTTTATCTCTCTCTCTCTCTCTCTCGTTTTTTTATAAATAAATATTTTTAATGAGATATATTATTTCTATTATTCATGAAGACTGGACTGAATACAACATTTTTGTTTGGCGAACTCTAAATCTGCCTTTTTAGCATACTCAAGAGCCATAACTCTCCAGCCTTTCTTCTTTCAATCATAAATATTCATTTTGGAGCCCTTTATGCTCCTTTGCCATTTTCCCGGCGAGAAGAAATTCTTCAGAATTTTCTTTTCGATTTTTCAGTTTAACCATGAACATTCGGCCAAAACTGGACCGGCTCATCGTGATGATATCTTGGATTTGGTATATCATTTGCCAGTTTTCGTACCAAAAGTGGAGATGGATGGATGGCAGCGGCTGTGATGGCCAGCGATGGTTCCTGCAATTAGGGCTAGGCATCTTGAAGAAGATGAATAAAATAACATCTTAGTCCCTAAACTTTGTAGAGCAATTTAATAAGTCCACCAAATTTCTAATTTTTTTTTCAATTATGGTGGATTTTTATCAATTTGATCCTTTTAAACTTTTCAATTTCCGACGAAATGGAGTGCTTAAGATGCTTTTATAATTAGCACGCAAAGTTTAGAGAGTTTTTTGATTAAAATTTATTCTAGAGTTAAAATAGAACTTTTTAAAGTTCAGAGTGAATATAATAGTTTGGCCTTCTTTTACTGTAGAATAATGAAAGAAATAGTAAAAATCGGATATTAAATGCTAAACCCCAAACCTTAAGAGCCAAGGAGCTGGCCTAGCTGGTTGTGCCTCTCTTTGGGCAAGTTTACCCTGGTTCGAGCTTACATTCCCCCTCTCCTGTAGCTAGTGTAGTGTAGGTCTTTAAATTTTCCTCTTATATCCAAAAAAAACCTCAAACCTTAATGGTCATATTCAACTGTTGAAATGTGCAGTTTGATTCAGTGCAATTTCCGTTAATTTTTGCTCCCTCCTAATATGATATTTAGTCTTCTTCTAACAAAAATAGAGTTGTTAGTTGTAAAATTGTTTTTTTTTTTTTTCAAGGAAGTTGTAAAATCCGTGAATTTGCATTACTAAATACTATGCGCAAAGAAGAAGCCATAAAAAATTTTCATGATGTTTTGAAAGAGCACTTTAAGGGGTTTTCTTTTATGAAAATGTTGGTCACCTTAATTTATTAAATACAAAAATTATTTACTTTCGTATAAATTACTTTGTCAATGCTTATATTACTATTATGTTGAAAAATATATAGACTTTGCCTAATGGCAATATAAAGTTTCCACATTGATTGTGGAAATATACTATTATAGCATAATCATAAGCTTACAAGTTTGATTCATGAGAATGTAGCACCCTAAAAGCCGAAAGTACTAATTTTAATGGTTTTTATCATACCTTAATCTGAATTAGTCTGAATCATTTAAGGACTTTAAATACAGTCATTGCCTATGACACATGTGAAAAATCCCAAAAAAAAAAAAAAAAAAAATAAGCCGAACCAAAATATATTGTATATTAAAAGACATCTTATAAATGGAATTATCATAATTAATAATTAATAAATTTTTAATTGTTTTATTCTATTAATATTTTTAAATAATAATAATTTAGAAAGTCTTATAAATGGAATTATTATAAATAATAGTTAATAATTTTTAATTGTTTTATTCTATTAATATTTATAAATAATAATAATTCAACAATAAAATCATGTACAAATTCACGAATTTGGTTAATTAATGCTCGTTAATTTGACAACTTCATGGATGTTTCACTAAAATATTCAAAAGGAAATTATAAAAACCACGATAGTTGAATAATATAGTCTCTATCCATTTTCTTTTTGTGATATAAATTGTTTTATTGCTTAGGGTTGAGCATTTGACCTGATCCGTCAGATATCATTAATTAGATTATAAAGCGGGAATATATTTTAAAAGTGCAACTCGCTGCATGTTTGGAGCAATAATGGATTTTAACATACTCGTCCTATTCTTATCCTGCGCAATAGTATCATTGTAAAAATTCATAAGTAATTTGAAAATCCTAAGTTATGTTTTGCATTTTGCTTCTTCAATATTTGAGACAATTCTTGATAATATTGGTATTGATGATCACCAAGTTGTGAAAAAAACTATTGCATGACTATGCCATTTTATATTTGAACAAATTTACTTATTTTGATTATACTTTATTTATGTTCGTTGTTTTGCATTAATAAAATTAATATTTTAATTATTATATCTTTAATTTTGGAAACAATTTACATCTTTATACTACCTCTGTATTTTTTATTTCTTTACATTTCAATTTTTAGGTGTATTTTTTAATTTTTTATATTTTTATTATAATAAGTTTTGTAATTGTTTATTATTATTTCGTTATTAGTAAATTTTTTAAAGAATTAGTAATTGTTTATTATTATTTCTGCATTGATATTAATAAAAAATTAATTTTATTAGTATTGGTTAAATAATGAATATAAATCAGTAAAAAATACAGAGGGGGTATATGATTAGTCTTGAAAATAATTTAAATATATGAAAAATACTTAATTTTTTTATTTTTTCTTTAAAAAATTATTTTATTCCATTAAAAAAACCGTGGAAAAAGCTGCACCAAATCCGATCTGTATTTTAAAAAATTCAAACCGCGGCTGGTTGGATTGCGATTGAGTGAAGCGGGTCCGGGTTTTAAGGAATTCGCCCCGAACCCGGCCACGCTCAGTGTTATTGCTGCATTATCGTCAATTGACAGGACGTAGCGTTGACGGTATTTATATCTATGGACTATCCTTTTGCTCGTGCATCGGCTTATAACGAGAGACAGCGTCTGCCCCGGTCATTGTTTCTTGTAATCTTGGAACAAAACGACAACTAAATCGGCGTTGGGAAACCGCCGATTTTTTTTTTTTTTTTCACGTTTTCTACTACACAACGAGACACATTGTTCAGTATTCCTATCATCATTTGGATGTTTTTACTTTTATAAGTTCCTTTTTCAGTTGATAGGCTGAAGTCGATTCCGTTGCTTCCCTAGCCCATGACCAAATCATGGAAATCTGCTCCTAAACTTCAATTCATCTCGAACCTTGACAAATTCTTTTTGAAAAATATCAAACACCAAAGGCATTTCAATCTAATTTTATCTCATGCCCATTGTTTCGGGTCTCTTCACAGACCCATTCATATCAAGCAAACTCCTCTTCTACCCTCTCTCTAATTATGATGTCTCCTTCTCTCATTCCCTCTTTTTTCAAATCCAAAACCCCAATATCTTTTCAAAGCATAACCCATGACCAAATCATGGAAATCTGTTCCTAAACTTCAATTCCTCTCAAATCTTAACAAATTCTTTTTGAAAAATATCAAACACCACAGCCATTTCAATCTAGTTTTATCTCATGCCATTGTTTCGGGTCTCTTCACAGACCCATTCATATCAAGCAAACTCCTCTCCTACTCTCTCTCTCTATATGATGTCTCCTTCTCTCGTTCCCTCTTTTTTCAAATCCAAAACCCTAACATCTTCGCCTATAATTTCATGTTCAAAGCCTACTCTCACTGCCCAACTCCTGTACAATCCATCAATCTTTACAATTTAATGCTAAAGAATGGAACTTTACCTGATAATTATACTTTTCCTTTCATCTTTAAGGCTTGTGGGCGTCTCTTGGCTCTGAATAAAGGTCAAGAACTGCACGCCTTGAGCCTTAAACTGGGATTTGAATATGATGTGTTTGTGCAAAATGTTTTAGTTTCAATGTATTCTTGTTGTGGTAAAATTGAAATTGCACGTAGAGTTTTCGATGAAGTTCCGATTTTTATTAGAGATGTGGTTTCTTGGAATAGTTTGATTTCAGGGTATGTACATTGTGGTTGTTATGGGGAAGCATTAAAGGTATTTCGTGAATTGACTAGTGATAATTATGTAAGGTTTGATGAGGTTACATTAGTTAATGTTCTTACAGCTTGTGGAAGAATGGGATTTCTTGGTTTAGGGAGAATAATTCATGGGTTAATAATAGTAAATAGGTTTGTTTTAGATGTGTTTTTGGCTTCTTCTTTGATTGATATGTATGCTAAATGTGGCCACATGGATGATGCGAGGAAGGTGTTCGATAAAATTCCTGAAAGAAATCTAGTATGTTGGACTTCTATGATAGTAGGTTATGCGAAGTCGGATATGTTTAAGGAAGCAATTGGGTTATTCAGGAAGATGCAGCTTTCTGGAGTCATTGCAGATGCAGCATTGGTTGCTTCTGTTATTTCTGCATGTGCACATGTAGGAGCTCTGGATATGGGAAAATGGGTTCATAGCTTCGCTGAAAAGAATGGTATTGACATCAACCTCTCTGTCAGGAATGCTTTGATTGATATGTACTCAAAATGTGGAGAAATTGAAGAGGCCTTCCAAATCTTCAATGGCATGATAAAAAGGGATGTATTCTCTTGGACTGCAATGATTTCTGGTTTAGCCATGAATGGGAAATCAGGTGAAGCAGTATACCTATTTGAACAGATGGAAATGTCCAGCAATGTTATGCCAAACGAAGTTACGTTCCTGGGTGTTTTGTCTGCCTGTAGTCATGGTGGTTTCGTTGATCAAGGGTTTCAATATTTCAAAGCCATGAGTTCAGTTTATCACTTTACCCCTCGGATTGAACACTATGGTTGTATGGTTGATCTTCTTGGCCGTGCTAGCTTACTTGTAGAGGCTAAAAAGTTTATCTTGTCAATGCCTATTCGACCTGATGTGGTAATCTGGCGATCCTTGCTTTTTGCTTGTAGGAGTCCCGGGAATGTAGAATTAGCAGAGTTTGCAATCAATAAAATTGAAGAATTGGAGCCAAGAAGATCTGATGCACATCTACTATTATCTCATGTTTATGCTTTAGCTTCAAGGTGGGGTGATATGGACATAATAAGGAAAAGAATGGCTGGCCAGAAGATAAAGAAGCAACCTGGTTGCTCATTTGTTGAAATAAACGGTTCTGTTCATGAATTCTTTGCTGAAGGTGAATCAAACACTGAATTGAATGTCTTATACAACACAAATACACAAATCCATGAAGTTTTAAGATCTGCAGGACTTAACATAGATGCGTTGGATTATCAGTTACAGCAATAAAATTTAAAGAATTGAGCACTTGCTATTTTCGGTTGGCTGAACTGCTGTTGGCATTGGTGGATGTTGCACTAAAACTTGGACAGAGAAAAACAAAAATAGGCTCTTCAATGTGGAAAAAGTGTTTACAACATAATATTTACAGCAATGTCCTGAATATTTACTACAATACTATATGGTTGACAGTTATTGTTGGCATCAATCTGCGTATTCGAAAGTAAAAGTGCAATGTTGATGCCACTAGTCCCTGGCTTGACAGCATCAATATTGCCCCATGTTTCACATAAATTCCAACTCTCAGCTGTCTTCCCCTCCGTAGAATCCATATACTTAGGTTGGTCCAGGCACAACTCCCTCAAGTAGGCGATCTAAGACGGTATTATCTAACTTGTTTAGCATCGAATCGCCTTCTTTAAATGGTCTTGCAAATGCTGCTGCTCCACTGGCTGCTATATCTTCTTCTGGTAATCTGAGACCTCCTCGACATTGTACCTTAAATCAGTGCTTATTTTTCTGTTTCTGAATTCTGGAGAGTTGCATATAACAGTGTGGAAGTAGGACTCAATTGGGTAAGCTACATTGCTCAAATACATCATTGGTTTTCTGGGTAGACTGACCCATCCTTGACAAACCTCCATAAAACCTCTTGTAAGAATTACCCAAGGTGAACCTGTAATTAAATACTCATTGCTATTATTTTGCAGAGAGTGGCAATGCTGACACTTGCTTTGAATTAATTTCAGGTATTTACTATCCTCCAAAGGCTAATTAATGTTGATTCCCCCGGTGCGCAATATTTATTTCGGTATCAAAAACTAATCACTTTTTGGATCAAGAACATTTCTAATTCGAAGAAACCAACTTCATTATAAGTTTATAACGTTATTAACTTGTAATTACATCATATAATAATTTCTCAAAAAACAAAAAAAAAAAAAAAATTAAAAGCGAGTTCTTAACTCCAACTATAGCAAACATCAACAAAATTTTTACATGATTAGTGCGTCTTAGGATCAACCCCGACAGACTTGAGAGTCTCGTAGCGTGGCTGATGGGCATACGTATCTTTTCGAATGTTCACAGCATCTGGGAAGTTTTGAAGGCCACTGTCGAACTCTTGGACATGAGCTACTTTCCTGAAGAACGATTTCTTCAGAAATTTATCATTTTGTTCCACCACTAGCTCAGGGTCTTCTACTTCCGGTAATGTCTCCCTCGTCTTCTTCCTCACTCGCACACCCGGCGCGTGTGCCATCTGTTGCTTCGCCGTGTGAAGGCCTAGAGATACTGATAGTCCTATCATCCCTAACGCCACATAAACTGGCCAGAACTCTCCTTTCATCATCTTCTTATGAGAAGAATGACCAAACTCCACCGCCGTAGGAGCCGACGCCATTTTTGGTGTACTAGAAGTTGTATATGTTGCACTTCCTCTCAGCTTACAAGCCATTGATTTCCACAGGTTCTGCAATTCGTCACCCAGAAATTTTGATTAATTTAAAATTAAAACGAATTAATCTAGAACTTAAAACCAAAATTATTACTCAACTTACCATTGATCTGAAAGCCATGATTGTGAAAATTTGAAAAGACAGAGCCTTTATTGCTTGTTTGATTGATCACGAAATGGCAAACGATGTGGAACGTATATATAAATATTAGGCCTAAAGGGCGAAAAGCAGAAGAAAATTCTGGAGCCAAGTAGCTGAGTGTAGTAACTCCAGTGACACGTGTTCTAATCAGGAGTTGACATCAAAAACCTAGAATGCTCATGAAAGGACACGTCACATATTACAATTATCAATATTTTAGTAATTTATTTAATAATCTTGCGGATAAGATTACAAGAACAGCTAACACCCGAATAATTATATAATGGAAAAGTTATAGCACGTAAACGGATGAGTGCCGTAATCAACAAATACAATTATTCCACGTGGTATACTGGCTGCATTAAATATCATCAAAATAAAAAATATAAAATAAAATGAATTGTTCAAACTATTTGAAATTTTCAATCCGGTTTATATAACACAATTAATCATAATAATAATAATAATAATAACACTGCAGGATTATTTGATTTAGCAACCAACATTAATTTTATTATTTATTAACAAATTTGATTATGTTCATAAACTAAGGAGCTTTAAACAGTAGATTCATGGCTGGTTGGGATCAATCCCAATAGATTTAAGTGTCTCAACTCAACTTTAGGAGTTTTGCCAGTGAATTGGAGACCATTTTCAAGCTCCTGAATATGGGCTGCTTTTCTAAAAAAAGATTTGCCAGTAAATTTAGTAGCCTCGTCCAACGCTTTTTCAGGATAAACCACTTCAGGAATTGTCTCCCTCAACTTCTTTTTCACTCGCACAGATGGTGAATACATGAGGTGTTGCTTGGCTGTGTGCAGACCCATCATGGCTGAAAAAGCAATCAAGCCAAGTGCTGTATATACTGTAATAAGTTGACCCTTTACTTGTATCTTACTCTTACCATGTTCTTCGCCAACATTGTACCCGAAATCAGCTGCTGTTGGAGCATATGATTTCATTTTTGGTGTGGTGGAGGAGGTTCCATAAGCTGCCCTTCCTGTTAACCGATTGACCATCCATTTCCAGTAACCCTGTAATAATATATAACAGCCAAGTAAGAAACATATAGTGATAGTGCAGTGTCAAGAAAAAAGATAATTATTATTAAGGACTTACAGTTGATCTAAAGGCCATGATTAAGATAACAGATGAGAAGAAAGATGTTCTGTACAGATTAAAAGACTTAAATCGATAGTTCTGCTCCTTTAAGAGATCCTGCGAGTTGTCTATGGGGAGATACTGTCAGCTATGTTCCTAGAATTTATATAGAGTGATAGTAGGTGGAAGGTTTCTGGATTCACGTACAGGAAAACGTTAAGTGTCTCATTTCGAAGCCTCATGAAATTATTTGTCGATTAAGAAGCTTAAGGAAAATTCTTCTGTCATTAGTGTACTACTGCATACCATTAAATGCCCCTCACGAGATTACGTGTCTCCCCTTAGTTTTCTCATGTTTAAAGTAGAAAGGGATTCTTTTTTTTTCTCACAAATGAGAGATTTTTTGGAAAATATTCCCACTAATAAGATACCTTCAAACTGCAGAGTACTGTAACAGTAGATTGTCTCTTTAACCACATTGTTTTTCCTTAATTCCATCTGAGACCAAGTATATCTCATCTCTTTATTTATGTACGCTATCCCCTGCGAGAATCTCATGTGTAACCCCATCAAATTGAATCGAGTTATAACCAGCTTTTTTCTTCACCACCCCATTGCTACTCAATGCCCTCCTAATCTTCACTACATCTTCCCATCGTTCTGCATTGGCATACATATTAGCCAAGACTGAATAAACCCCACCTTCTTCAGGTTTTAATTCCGTCACCTGCTTTGCTGCGCTCTCTGCAATTTCAATATTCCCATGTATTCTAGCAAGCCACTCCATGCAAACATATCACCACCAATAGGCAAATTAGTAATCATTTTTGTAGCTTCTTTGATCAACCCAGCTTTCCCTAGCAAATCAGCCATGCACTCATAGTGTCTGGGCTCTTTAGGGACCCCATAAACAAATTCCATCACGTTAAAAGTTTCTTGGCTTCATCTGCTAGACCACCAGGGCTACATCCTACTAAAACCCCTAAAAAGCTAACTCCGTCAGGTTTAATTCCAGCATCAACCATTCTTGTGAAGTAGTTTAGTAACAACTGCCCGTCTCCGTGCATTGCAATGCCAACTAGCATCGCGTTCCATGTAATCAAATTTTTATCAAGGCTTAATTCAAAAATATCTAAAACAGTGCTAATACACCTACACTTTGCATAAAAATCAACCAAAGCAGTAGACAAAGAATCCACTGGAATCCTAATTTTTTCAATAAAGTAGTGAATTTCTTTCCCTTTTTCCAGGTCACCTAGTTGAGCACAAGCAGAAAGAACTGACACTAATGCAATAGTATTAGGTCTGAGCTTTAAATCCATCATAAGGTTAAATAATTCTATTGCCTCTTTACAATAGCTTCCTTGAGCATACCCAGATATTATAGTACCCCACGACACAGAATCTCCAAGTCATTCTCTCAAATAGCTCCCGCGCTTTTTCCAAGTCATCAACTTTAACAAACCCCTCTATCACTGCGTTGTAGGAAACAACATCTTTAGGAGGACTTTCATCGAACACCTGATAAGCACCCATAAATGATAAGAAAATAAAGAAACATGAATGAGAGAGTTCATCACATACAAATCCGATGAAAACCCAATTTTGAAGCTAGGGAATGAAGGGATTTGGCCAAAGAAAGAGCACGAAGCTGTGAGCAAGCCTTGAGGACAAAAGGAAAAGAGTGGAAATCAGGAAGAATAGATAACCGGCGCATTTGGAGAGAGAAATGGAAGGCAGAGAGACGAGAGGAATGGAGGGTATGGATTCTAATGAGAAGATTGTAGCAAAAAGGTGATGGGTTAGTGATAGCACTGAATACTGAGACTGCATATTGCAGTGGCGAAGCGGATGATTTAGGTGTGGCAATAGCGGCGACGGAGTAGAGAATTTTGGTTAAAATGTTTTGAGAATATGAATTAAGGAAGAGGAAGCCATTAGTGTGGATTTGGTAGACATGGTGAATGGTTTTGCATTGTTTGATGAGATTATTAATTGAAAGATAATTTATCTGAGAGTGATTAGCGATTTGCATTAAGGGGGCTGTTATGCTCTGTAAAATTGACGGCGAAGCGGTTTGTGCCTTGTTGTAAGCTAGTTTGAATTTTGGGCTCCATTAGGCAAGATTTTGAGTCCACGGGCCTTATTGTAGTCGGCCTTATTTCCTTATTCACCTGCTTTTTCCTAAGCCGAATAAAAATTAAAAAAAAAAAAAAGAGTATTAGTAATGGTTCGAGGATGAATATATTATCAACACTTGAACTTATCACCCAATTAAAGCCTCAATTTCGAACACCGTAAAATTTTAGGGTAGTGCTGTTATACGCTCGTCCGGATATACGGACGAGCACAGTAGCCGTAGGATTAAATTGAATGTTGAGATTAGTGTTTCTATTCTAATCAACTTTTATTTCTTTATTAATTAAATATTTAAAAATAAAACCCAGCACCAACCTCTTTAACTAGTTAATTTTAACACCTTCTTAACTTTAATACA
>CATIWJ010097941.1:0-11270 GCA_949640765.1 Croton laevigatus
TTAAGTGATCTACCAAAATTGAGGCATGTGTGGAACCCAGATCCTCATGAAGTTTTGGGCTTCAAAAACTTGGAACATCTGGAAGTTCATAATTGCAACAGCTTGAAGATTATATTTACCTTGTCTATGGCAGTAGGTCTAACAAAACTGAAGTCAATTGAGGTAAAAGGGTGTATGTTGCTACGACGGATCATTACGAAAGAAGCAGAATTGGATAACTCTTGTCTACCTTCATTACACTCAATTAGTCTTGAGCATTTGCCCAGATTAACAGGTTTCTATTCAGGAAGCAGGGTTCTTCATTGTCCGTCCTTGAAAAATTTTTGTGTAATCAATTGTCCAAAGCTGAAGCTATCAGATTACACATTTTCAAGCCTTTCAATAGAAGAAGACAAAGAAACACTTCCTCACAGATACCCTGATGTCCTTATAAAAAACCAGGTTAGTTTACCTATGCCTATTAAACGTGCTTCTTAATCCCAACACTTAAATTTTATGTATTGTTCCATATTTTTTAACTCCTAAGAAGTGTATTTTTTTTAAAAATGAAATTGTAATCAAAATTTCAGGCATATTAATGATTTCAAACAATTTTCTTACACCATAAAGGATCCCAACATTATTTAACCGAAATAATGATGAAATTTTGGTCACGGATTGATTAAATTCCATCGGTTATTCTATTGCTGGTGATTTTTTTTTTTTAGTGTCAATACTAATGGAACTTTAGAGGATAATCATGATTATTTGTATCTATTTTTAGGTTGCAATCCCAATCTTGGAAGAATTCACAGGAGATTGGCAAAATCTGAGGGAGAATTGCCACAAAAATTTTGGAGCAGAGTTTTGCGACAAGTTGAAATCTATCACGCTGAAGCATTTCTTTAGTGAATGTCCGAATTTCCCATCTGATTTCTTGCTTAGGTTTCCCAATTTGGAGAAAATGATTTTGGCTGTTGATGACTCTGTGGAAGAAATATTTCTACATGAAATAAGTGTCAGTGAGGAAAATTATCTTGAGTCACTTGAACTATCAAAGTTACAAAACCTAAAGCATTTGGCAGCAGAAGACTCCCCAACAATTTCAATTTTTCAATATTTGGAATCATTTGAAGTTTCAGAATGCAAAAGATTGAAAATTTTGATGCCATCCTCTGTAACTTTCCAAAATCTATCATCTTTAAAAGTATCATATTGCAATGGATTGATAAATTTGCTGGCTTCCTCAGCAGCTGCAAATCTGGGGCAACTTGAAAAGATGGATATAAGTGACTGTGAAATGCTGGAAGAAATAGTAGCAAGTGAAGGAGATGGTGTACTTGAAAATGAGATCGTTTTCAAGCAACTAAAAGTTTTGGTTCTTGATAATTTACCATGCCTTGCAAGCTTTTGCTCTGGTAATTATGCTTTCCACTTTCCATCTTTGGAAAAAGTAAGAATTCGGAAGTGCTACAAGATGCAGCTTTTTGCTCGAGGAGAATTGAGCACTCCAAAACTCTTAAAAATAGAAACTCAGGAGCATTTTATGGGTGTTTGGCATGGCAGTCTTAACAGCACCATACAGGAGGTATTCATGGAAAGGGTATGTAATTAAAAATTTATGCAGCCAATTCCATGCCATTAGAACTGGTTGATTTACCAATTATATAGTCTGCTAGCTTCAAGACATTCTCATTACTATAAAACCCTATATATATATATATATATATATATATATATATATATGCAAAAGCACATCAACTTAACTAAATTATATAAAAGAAACTGATTAGAAATATAATAAAGGAATGAATATTTGTATTTGGTATTTTTTAAAATAGTTACTTCGTTGATGCAGGATAAAGAGAGTGATGAAGAAATATCATTCTGATATAAACAAAAATTTCCATTTTAGTAAGTCATCCTCTCTCTTACTATATATATACTCATAGAGTCATTTTTGTTCATTCAGTATTGCTTAACATTGAACTAATTTGTCAAGTTTTGCATGTGAGTTCAGAATTTTTACTAGAGATGCATTACTCTTTGAGGATTTGTATCTCACAACTTCAATTGCTCCAATAGGTTAGGTTATTAGTGAAAATGGAAAAATCAATTTGCAAACCAAAAGCCAAAATTAAATACATATTGGAAACTAAAAAACTACTAATTGTAAATTAATGAATAATTCTTCAATTTGAATCCAGACTCGAATTCTCATGATCTTAATAATTATAAACTAGTACAAGAAAACAAAATTGGACATGCAACCAAATCAATATACCCCCAACATTTTACAGATTTAAGTAGCCAATACTTGGATTTGCTGCTGCTAAAATCTTTCCTTTATTGTTGCAGAATATGAAGCGCAGTGAAGAGAGCGATGAAGAAATTTCATTCCTGACACGAGCTTTACGAATCAGACCATCTTCAAGCTTTGTTAAGAATTTAGTTTCATTAGTAAGAGTTCATACATTTGCAGTCTCCTTATTTCTAGCAGCTTGTTTCTTAGCTGTTGGATTGCTAGCATTCTGTCTAGGCTGACACCAACGTATGATTATAAACACAGCAGGAGGCAGTACTGCAGCAGCAGCCCACATAATATGACTTCAGAGGATAGTCACAAAAGCACACTTGAAGTGACTAGTGAGTGCTGCATACCATATGGCATTCAAAATGCAAACTGAAAAATCCTGCAACTTCTATTTTGCTTTTAGATGATCTAATTGTGTCTCTAAACATTCATTTTACATTTGTATAATTAAAACTTTTGTTGTACCAACTATGTGTAGCATATACATATATATGTGATTGTAAGTGTGAAGATTTAACATTTTAATATTATTTATTAACAGCATTATACAGGACAAGACTTATTTGTGAAAAAGGGTACGTAAAGGATTATAATTTATAGCTAATAAGTATAAATTTAAATAATTTGTCTCTTTAAATGTACCATTAAATTCATTTACAAATGAATTATATTAGAAATTTATTTATAAATGACATGAATTGTAAAATCTTAATTCGTTTATGACAAAGTTGGGGGTTGGACATAATTTGACAATTAGATTATAATGAAATGAGAGTTTAATGCTTGTTGCAAAAAAAAAAAAATTAAAAGCGAGTCTAATGCAAAGAAGTTATATGTAGATTTAGTAATTATAACCATACTTTGAATGCCATTGGACTTCATCATGCTATATATATGTGTGTGTTTGGTTATAAAATTATGTAGTCTTCTTAATTCTAACAATTCTCTAAAATCAGAATTCAGCTTTAAGAATTTTCAGAACAAGCGTTATCATTCAATGTGAGATTCATTTTTTTTTTCCCCCAAATAATGTTAGATTCACTTCTCAACAAGTACATAATGTCAAGTTCGCATGTGACCATAAACACTCAACTAGCACTAGCACATAATGTAAAGTTCGTATTTGAAAATAAACAGATCACCGGACATTTTATAATTAAAAAAAAAATTGCTTATAATTAGTAGATTTGACGAACTTATTAGTATTCTTATAAGTATTGATAAACAAAACACCCATTTAGGCAAGGGGAGAATTAACATTATTTATAAGAGTACGGTGTCGTTTGATATGAACATTTCAATAAACATCTAAAACTTTCCAAAACGTCAGCGAATGATTGTCCTTGTTCTCCTCCTCCTTCTTCTTCTTCAAGCCCTTGGTTATTGCAGGTGATGGCAAGCTACATTTTGCTTCTTCATTGTGATTTTGGAGAACGGTTATTGATTCTTACAGATAAGGTACTTCTCTTTCCCAATTTCATTTTCTCTATTGATTATACTATAATTATGAGGTTGAGTTTTACTTTAGGTGAAGCACTTCAGCTTTTTCTGCTAAGCTAAATACTAGCAAAATAATGAAAGATTGCAACCTTTGAAACCTCAATTTACTTCACTGAATGATTTGATTTTAGATGTGATGGAAATATTTGAATTTGTTTGGTTTGGATTATGGAAATTTGACATATAAATTGTTGTGTGTTTTCTGAACTTTCGCTGGTGAAATAATTTTAATTCGGTACATCACTAGAGAAAACTTGGAAAGTATTGAGAAAGGAAATGAAAGAATAATCTTTAGGTCATTTTGTGTGTATAGAAAGAAAACAATCAGTTGCTGGGTTTATTTAATATTGCTTAATATTGAAAGGATTCTTACTAAGTGATATCTTACAAAGGATTACCCTATCAACACTTTTATAGTGCCTCGGACCACCCTATCAACATCGCATCGCTTTCCTTCAACTGTTCCTCGGGCAACCCTAACCGATTTCATGCCAGAGATAATAGCGTCATTCGACTGCCTCTGCTCCTGAAATCTCGCCACCAATCTGTACCAGAAATAGTTTTAGACGAATCAACTTCTCAAGGTTCTGATTTTGTTCTTAGTTTGTTATGATACATTTAAGTAAATTAATTTCTCTCTTACTTTTGTCTGGTTTTGAGGTATTTGAGAACGCTATAATTTTGATTTTCTAAGTTAGATTTAGATTTTACTTTCTCTAATATTCTTTTATTATATAACTTTATTGTTATTTTTATTTTTTATTAAAAAATTAATTGGTTTGAAGTGCAATTTCTTGATAGAAAGATGAAAAGCACTTGACTTTCTACAATCTTTTATAAGAATTCCTCCCATTCTCATTTACTTTCCTTTCATTCTACAAGATAGTAAACGTTTCAAATTCATCTTCTTATACTATTTAGCTGTATGCTCCACGTCTTTGCATTCTTCTTTTATATCAACCTGCTATTTACCCCAAATCTCATGTAATTTTGACATAAAACTTCCATATTATAAATGCAAAGTAATTCAAGTAATTTAGCAAGAAAATTTTCTTACAATTTTGATCCATTAGCAGACGTCGTGATTTGGTTATTGTTGTTAATTTGTTATAGATTAGTTGTTTGAAATTAAAATTTTCAACTATTTTGAATTGTTTATTCAGTACAGAGATGGTATTTGAGAGGAAAGAATATGTATTTTTGATCTAGATCAGGCTAAGCTTGAGAAATTTGGGTTGTTATGTTAATGGAACGTGAAAAGCACATGATTTTCACTGATTTGAAACTGACAAATAAGCAGGTCAGAATTGCTTTGAATTCTGCAGATAAGCAGATCAGAATCTTTTTAAATAGTATAGATTGAATTCTATTTAATTTCATGGTTTCATGATTATGAACGCGGAGGTTTCTTGTTAGGAGTTATAGGAGGATGATGTTAGTTTTATTGAAATCTATGGTGCTCTAATTACTATTTATTAAATAGCAAATTTTTTGTAGATGGTACTTTTGACATTTAACGTGTGAAATTCAGTGTTCTTTGTTAACTCATTTAATATTTGAGGTCATGGAGTGTTCCATTGAGGATTATGAATAAGAAATGCAGGATTTGTAGCGAAGCTGCTAAGACATGGATACAGGTGAGATTGTGAGACAGAGACAGTTTTCTTTGCCCATTGAATCCTTCACAATTTTCAATATTTTTACTTGATTTGACTCATAAATGTTTTTATTTTCATTTTTTTTTTTTTTTCACTTTTCAAATTGGTGTTGAGTTTAGATCTCAAATTTTGGTGAGTTTGGTTGAATATTGCTGGGATTTTTAATTGGTATTATTCCTTTGCTGCATGTACTAGACAAGTCAATGGAGAAATTGGTGCATTGAATTCTATGATTTCTGTTGAAATTTCTTTTATTTGATTTCAACTTGGATAAATCAATTATTATTTTGATTATTGCTTCAATATGTGCCAGTTGTGTTTTATAAATTTACTTCTGCATTATGTTCTGGAAATAATTATTCAAATGGGTGATGTGTGAGAATTGAGAATTATGGATTGCTTTAATTATTTTTCATTGAGGTTACTCCTCCTTGAATAGTTTGGAGCTTTTTAATTTTTAATTCTGATTCCTATGAAGATTACTTATAACCTCCATTGAATTATGGAAATTGCAGTGACAAAATCTTCATGAAAGGTACTTATAACCTCCATTTAACAATAGTTGTGATTTAAATATTTAAATCTGAAGCCGTCGTTCGATATATATATTTAAGGGTTATATATATATATTTTTTAAATTGTGCCTCACCTAGCTGCCTTGAGGTTACCGCCTAGGCTCTAACAGCCCTTTGGCATTTGCAACGTGCCTTTGATTACTATGGTCTTAATATATGTTTTCAAGAAATCGTAGTATATATCGCTGTTCTCAGTCTTGATTTTCTTTTCCACTGTATAACAGAATCACAGAAAAGAGGCAGTGACCTGAATTTGGTTCTGATATGATTTCGTGGCTTAAAACATTAAACTGCCCAATGCTGGTAATTGATTCGCCTAGAAGATGGACCTTGACCACTAGCAAAAAGATGTCATAACAGTATTAAATAGTGCAAGCAAAAAGATGCGCATTAGTATTTTGAAATTAAGATCTGCAAGCAAAAAGATGTCATGGCAGAGTTACAGAATCAAGTAAGGCTGCGTGTTATGATGCTAACTGGTGATCATAAATCAAGTGCATGGAGAGTTGCAAAAGCTGTGGGCATCACTGAAGTTCAATGCAGCCTGAAAGCTGAGGAGAAGCTCAATCATGTGAACAGCCCTGATATGGGTGAGTTCCAACTTCCAACATTGGTTTTTTCACAATCGCATCATAACATCTGTCGTAAATTTTAGAAGCAGCAGTTGTTGATTTGCATATGTTGATCTACTTCAGCACATTTAATCCAGTCCATTTTTACATCCAGACTTAGCTAGCTTGTATTTGACATGATATCCTAACATGGAAGTGAGATGTTACAAGTACTAAACTCCCCAATATTATAGTGCTTTAACTGTTATTGTGGAAACATACATGATGCATATAGTGGTTTGCACATTCTTGCATCTGTTTCTTTTGACAATTACATTTGTAATCCCTTGTCTGCTTGCATTCATAATTTTTAGAGTGCAAGCAAAAAGATCTGCATTAGTGTTTTGAAATTACAATATTTTCTTTTTCCATTTTTCCTTTAACTGGTTTCAATTAAATAATAATGTCAAGCAGCATCTTCTAAGGAATGATATTCAGTTGCAAGTATTCTATAATAAAATTAAAATTGTTTTCTGACCTACAATGGCGAGCTGAGGAATTTAGAGGATTTTATTACAGGGTGAGGTTTGATTATGGTAGATGAAGGCATCAATGATGGACCAGCACTTGCTGCTGCGACGGTGGGGATTGTTCTTGCACAATGTGCAAGTGCTAATGCCATTGCAGGACACAATATCTGGTGTTCCATTCTGTATTGCCAATGAATAGGAGGTCCAAGCTTGGAATCATATGAAATCTCTTTCCAAGCAAACGTGTTAGCTTTTGTCCAAATAAACTCATCTCCATTCTTCTTTAAAAGAAAAGCATCCTCTTGTTCTGTAGGAGGACACTATATTTTTCTACAGAGGAAGCAACCCAGTGTTCCCAACAAACATTCTAACTTCACCTCTACGTGTAGGATTACTTAAACTCCGTGGAACGACTCATTTGCCAAATCAAAAACAGCAATTCCTCCACCTCCCAAAAACGGTTGTTGCAGAATAATGACCAGTGCAAAGCACCATTAGCAAAGTATCCACATATATTTTCAGTAATAAGATTTTCCCAACCGAAAAGAAAATCTGAAAGCTTTCTCCAACAATTAGATTTCAAGGAATACACCCAAGTTACAAATTCAGGACGACAACGACAACGTCAAGACCAAGTTTTGTAGAGTATCACGATTTTATAGTCATCTGTGGTAGAATCATAACCCAACCCAAATGAACAATGGGGAAACTTCCTATAGTTAATTGGATATAGAGGGAGATCAAGTGGGAGAGTAAGTATTTTGCAACGCCTAGTGAAGGGATTCCATAAAACATACAGTCCGTCTTTATTACCAATGAGAAGTAAAACTATTACAAAAACTATAGATTTTCTGTGAAGTGTATGAATCGAATTGAATGTCGAGCTTTTTGGGTTGTTTTAGAACATCATCATCCAAGTATTCAAATCCCATTCTAATTATAACTAAAATATTTTATCCAGTTATAAATTAAAGTCATATCCTAATAATATTTTTTTTTATTTTGAGAGATATCCTAATAATAAATACTATTCTATTTATAAAATAAAATTTTTTAATTAATTAATTGTCCCTGTTAAAATTAAAATCATATCTCATTGATGAATACAATTTCGATTATAAAATTCTTTTAATTTATTAATTTGTTATATTAAAACTTAGATTATAAAAATCAATGTTAATATTATTGTTACTTTCTTAGATTGATGCTTCAAAGTTGTTCTTACCTGTTATCCTTATCACTTGATGAAGTTGAGAAAGATGTTAAGTGAAGAAATGTAATATGGAAGATATTTCTTCATTTACTTCTCAAAAGTGTCTTTCAATCTAATTAATTTAACATTTATATCAAAACTTTTGATTTTCCTTTTTCTTTTTTTAATTTGAATGCTCAACTTTTTTTTTCCTCATAATTATCACTTATTTTTTAAATTTACATATAAATATTTAACATCTATGTGTACTAACAAAATAACTCTAATAACTATTTAAATTAAAGGGTTCAGTCCAGTGGTAAGGATGTTGGCTCTTTACCTGGGAGACCAGGGTTCGAGTGGTACTTCCCCCACCCCTTTAGAATAGAATATCTTTGTAATTCAGTCAAAAAAAAAAAAAACAAAATAACTCTAACTATTTAAATAAAATATTTTTTTTCTAATAAAAGTAACTATTTCAATGTAGTATATTTTAATATTTTTATGAATAACTAGATAAATTATCTAAAATTTTAGATGATATATATTTGTATCCAACTACATAGTACATAAATTTCTTACTACTATCTCCATTCCAATCTAAATGAGACTTTTTGTATTTTTTTATTAAATTAGAATGATTTTACCATTTGTCTTGATGTAATTTGTTTTTAGTGCATGTGGGTCTACTTTTATAATAAGTGGATATGAGTTGATTACTTTTAAGTAGAATGGAAAAAAAAAATTATAAGAAAAAATGATGGTGAATAGTAAAAGTCTCAATAGAACGGAGGTAATATTATTTTCTCTTTGCCTACTCATCTTAGATCAAATTTTGATTTTCATCCAACATTGAATCGGATTTTTTGTTGTATTTAAAATAAATGAATAAATTACAAGAAGTCAATACTTCCTAAAATTTGTTTAAATGATTTTTTTTTTCATTTTTATAAATTTATAAATAAATTTTATGAAGAATTCATTTAGAAAAAATTATATATTTCAAATATTTAATTTGAAATATGAAATATAATTAAGTTTTAGAACTTTATTTTTGAAATAAATGAATAAATTAAAAAATAATGAGATCGAGAAGAAGAGTAATCAAGAAGAATAATAAACAGGTCTATCATTTATCGCTCTTAATTTTTAAATTAAAAAGACATAATTCAATTTTTTTAACTATAATTAAATTTAATCATATTAATTTACAAATAATTAATATAATTAAATTTAATTAATATTCACAATTAAACACTATAATTAGGGGAAAAAAAATTCCACGGATGAAGCGCGGTCTTACAACTAGTTTTATAATAAAGTAAAAAATTGATTGAATTGATAAAATTCTCAAAATTCAGCAAAAAAAAAAAAAAAAAAAAGAAAAGAAAAGGTCACCCGATTTTTACTCATAAATTGAATTGGTACTAATTCTTTTCTACATTTTGCAAAGAAGCCATATCCTAATTTGTAAAACAACACTCGTCCTTCAAATTGACAAAACTAATCAACTCTTTCTTTTGTTTTATAAAAACAAAATTAATTCAAGGTTAAAGGAAAAAATTAAATAGGTATTACATTTTGCTTCTTCATTGTAATTTTGGAGAACGGTTATGAGATTGGGTTTTACTTTCGTGAAGCGTTTTTTGCTAAGCTAATACTAGCAAAATAATCGACTATTACAACCTTTTAAACCTCAATTTAACGATTTGATTATACTATAGTTTTGAGTTTTGCTAATCTAATACTAGCAAAATAATGAACTATTACAACTTTTAAACCTCAAATTACTTCCTTTAACGATTTGATTTTGAATGTGATGGAATTATGGAAATTTGACATAGAAACTGTTGTGTGTATTTTTAACTTTTGCTAGTAAAATAATTTTAATTCCTTATATCAGTTGAGAAATTTGAAGAGTTTATCACTTGTTATTCAATATTGAAAAGATTCTTACCAAGTGATCTGCCGTACAAAGGATTTTTTAATACTGAACTTGTTGATGTATTTACTATAGTATGCTTGTCCATTAGAAAATAGGAAAAGCATTTGGGAAAAGGAAAGTATTGTAAGGCAAAGTTGAAAAGAATCCTTCAATAGTGAAATTCTTTCTGCAATCTTCTTCTTTTTGTTTTTGCTTTGGCATTAGAGATACTCTTACTCCACTTCTTCTTTAGTAAATAGGAAAAGAAAGTATAAAATAGTTGAAAAGAGTCCTTCAATAATCAAAAGTAATTATTTTTGTTTCAAGTGGATCCTGATTAGTGGTATATTTTTATATATTATCTTTAATTAGTGGTATCAATTTTTTTTTCTTTTATTTACTCTCAGGGTTTGAACTTGAGATTTTTAATCTTTTGTAACATTACCTCACCACCAGGCCAATTCTCTTAGGTTGTAGTATCATCTTTCTATGCAATTAGTTGCTTTCACATAAATGATGTATACTAAATCAACAACAATAACAAATAAATAATAAATAAATAGTTATAAAATACTTCTTTCGTATTTCACTTTACTTTTTCTTACTACGAAGAAAAAATATTTTTTATGTTAAAATTATACTCCCTCCGTTTCATTTATTTGTCTAAATTCTCTTTTGCACACATATTAAGGAAATACATACTTTCTCCACTTTTATCCCAAAATACCCTTATTATTCTAATCATTACGCTACAATATAAAATTACTCCACCAAAAGACATGATTTGACAACACCCACTATCTCAATAAAATACAATTAAAAATATACCCACTAACACAATAAAAAATTCAACAATTATTCTCACTTTCTCTTTTTAGCTTGACACGTCATCTTTGTCCAATAATTGGCACGTTTTTTAGCTCATCTTCTTTCCTCCAACTTTTGTTAAAATTTTGATAAATTTTCTTATTTTTATTTCTCCTCCGCTGTATGAAAATAAAAAAAAATTGAAATAGATGGGACAGATGGCGGGAAGAATGGAAAAAA
>CATIWJ010097984.1:0-12083 GCA_949640765.1 Croton laevigatus
GGTTTTCAAGAATAAAAAATGGAAGCTGATTTTCAAATAATACCAAGTCTCTATATATATCATGTTTCTTGGCACAATCATCATTACCATCGTTCAGTTTCAAGAAAAGCTCAATGATAAAGGTTGCATCCAAGAGAACCACACTTACGAACGAATCGCTATTAAGATCAATCTTGTCTGCATAACGATTCCGAATTCTCCTTTCTTCGTTTTTAATTCGGCTTCTAAGTTCCTCTAACCCCACTTTGAGTTTTTGCCTTTTGGAAAAAATCTTGTTGGTATTTCATCTTCACATTTTCCATCTGTTTTAGTGTAACAGTACTGCCATGGTGTAGAGGACCAATCGAAACTGTCTGAGGAGTATAAGATGATGGTTTTATCTTACGAATTATTTCTGGAACTCTGCATATACACCATTTATTAGACTCTAGTCTTCCAGTTTCAATATCAGTTTCCTCCATTTAATTCTTTAGCCCCTTCACAAATTACAAAAGAAGCCTGTAAGAAACATAAAATTATGCTTTATTTAAAAATTTCTATTAGTTTTATTCGGAAATTTTTGTATTAAATTATAGAAAACAATTATGCTATACTTCAAATTTTCTTTTCGCTTCTAGTACTCGTAGAACAATTGCTTTGCTTCCTTGCTTTCTTTGTTGAATATATCTGAAACATCGAGAGCGAAAACCACTAATCAAATATACTTGCATATATCAACGAAATTGGTCCAAGTGGTAAACAGCTTTGATGATTTACGCATGTTTAGAGTCTAGCATATACAGTTATCTTCACTTGAAGACTTACCCACCTCTAGGAGTTCCGCGAAATTGATTGGATCCAGATTAGTTGGTGCAAAAAGCTCCGGAGACTGATATCTATGTAAACAATATATATTAAGAATCTTATTAATATATTTCTCTAAAAAAAAAAAAAAAGAAGAATCTTATTAACATAATAACGTACAAATGGCATAGGGCCATGATATGTATACTACTAAAACCATAGTGACAAAATATAAATCTTGCTTAATTCTTACAAGTATTTATGGCAATGTGATTTTCTGTTTAGACTTATCGAAGCCTTAAAACTTCATATTTAGATTTTATTTTCTAGAGATATAAACAAATCAAAGAAATTCATCACAATTACGTTTAGTTAATTTTGCTGAAACAAGCAGATAACTGTGGCTTAATTTCTTCTCTTAATTTTTTTGAAGGAAAATCTACTCTTGAATTAGAGTGAATGAAATGGGAGATTTATAGTAATCACAACCCATTTATTCTCCTAATTATAACATCATTCTCCTTTTGACCTGCTATAGTTCTTGGTCATTAATTATATACATATGGTATCCTCTTAGTTGGACAACATGTTCTTAGTCTTATTTGCCAAAAAAAAAAAAAACGTTCTTAATCTTGGTCTTTGCATATGGTGTTCTCTTAGTTAAATATGAACTTTTCTCTTTTTTTTTTTTTATAGGTGACAAAAGGGTTTACATTCTTCAACTTGGTTTTGCAATATTATATACAAGTATTTTGCAACTTGACATTAAATATTAATTACTTTATTCTTCAATATTCCTTCCTGAAATTCAATTGTAATACAATATATATACAAAGAGTATACAATATGAAAATGTTCTTACATCTAAGCAACTTGAATGAATAAACAAATAAAAACATTAATGTCAACGTCTAATTTCGCATAAGATCACGAACTGGTTCTTGATAGAAGAATCTGATGTATATTCAAGATTCCAGGAACCACTTCTGCGTGGGTTTTGCAAGAGTGGATTTAAAAATTTCTTTTTCTAGACTTGTTAGGAAAGTAAAAAAGTAGTTTAGATAAATTTCTATCCTTAATTGAATAAGTAATAATAAATAGGAATATTTATAAAAAACTCCATAAGTTTTACCTATATCTACATTTTCCTCCCTGTTTTTTTTTTGGGACAAAAAACTCCTCTCGTTTTAATTCCGTAGACAAAATACCATTTTTTCTGTTAAAATAACGGTTGGAGGACCAAAATGTAATTTTTACGGGCCATTTTGAAAAACTTAAGAAGTAACGGACCATTTTGAAAATTTTCCTTCCTTCAACCCCTGTTCTTCCCACGATGAACCCAGCCGCCGGCCTCCCTACACAGCCGCCAGACCGGACTGCAACCCGACGCCATCACTGCCGGCAAGTCCAGATCTATTTTTCGATGCAAAAAGTTCAAAACATAGAAATTAAAAATGATGGTTGAAAGGGATGATAATCTTGAAAGGTGAAGTTTCGAAATCAAAGCGATTTTACTATTCTCGATGCTCACAGTGGAAGACTTTGATCGCGGCTGGTGGAGATGGCGACTATGGTTGAGTCGGGCAATTGGGAGGTAGACTATGATTCAATCGGCACTGGGTTTTGATGGCGGTTGAGGCTGTGGACGCCGGTGTCTAAGATTCGATCGGAAAGAAGAGAGATGAGATGGTGGAACGGCGGCTAGTGGAGGATCTGATTTGAGATGGGTCTGGTTGGGTCTAGGGTTCGGCTCGAGTGGTGGTGGCGTCTGTGGCGGTTATCTTTGGAAGGTCTAGAATGGTAGGTAGCAATGGCGGCTGAAGGAAGGGAGAAGGTGATTAGGGCATCTGAAGGAAGAAGAAGATATGCCCAATTTCTACTTCAGTCCTTCATTTCTTTAATTTTTTTCAAAAAGGTCCGTAAAATTACATTTTGGTCATTTTACTGTTATTTTAATAGAAAAAATAGAAAAAAAGAGTATTTTTTTCAACGGAAATATAGAGTAAAGAGTTTTTTGTCTGAAAAATAGAAGACAGGAAGGAAAATGTAGATTAAGGTAAAACTTGGGGAGTTTTTATTAAATATCCCTAATAAATATCCCTAGGAGATTACTAAGTAAATGTATAATAAAAAACAAAGCATCTTCCCTCCTTCATGAAGATGATGAAGGTGGAGATGGAGAAGATATTCGACAAAATTCTTGAGAAAATAAAGAAGTTCTAATATTAAAATAAACCAAAGTAAAAATTGCGACAATTTGGCAAAAAGTGTATCTAAATCTGATTAGTATACAACTGGTTTATATAAACTTTATATCATGTATACTTCATGTTTAAAGTGGTTTACATAAATTGCCAATAAACTCCTATGCTATCTTCTTTAGCAACGGCATTCGCTCGCTAAACCAAAAATTCTGTAAAAAGCGTTATAAATTGAAGATTGACTTCTATTGATCGAAACATAAACTGCAATAAAGGCATGCGAGATGACAGAAGGATACATTCTTTAGTGAATTTGACTATGAAATTTGAACCAAAATAAAGAACTCAGGCTGCCGAAAAATATTTGTATACCTATGAGATACTCTATGTATTCTTTAAAAAAATGGCCCTGTTTTGCTCTTTTTTTCAATTTTTTGGTCTAAAATGCTTTCCCTATTTTGAATTATTATGTTGTTTTTCCATGGTTTGGTTATTATTTTAATTTTAATGTTCTTTATTGTACAAATCCCAATGAATTTTGGGATACTTATTTTATAGTAAATGTCATATACTTTAAAATATTACCTCTGTCTTTTTCATTTTTTTACATTTACTTTTTCATCAATACCAATAATATCAGCTTTTTATCAATACTAAGGCAGAAATAATAATAAACAATTACTAACCCTTTATAAAATTTATTAATAAAACAATCTTTTGGCTGTTTAAAAAAAAAAGGTCAACTTTTAAAATTTATAACTAAATGTCATATATTTTCAAATATTAAATAAATGTTACTTTTTAGTTACTAGTAAATATGCATGATTGGCGCTCAATAGAGGTAATAAGATATTTGTCCTGGAGTCTTAATAGACTGAGTTTAAATTCTCCTATCTACATCTGAGTATTTGAGTTTATAACTGTACTAAAAAAACCACATATTTTCTTTTTATATACTAGTATAAGTTAATATGTGTATTTATTAAAACTGTGAAATTAGAAATATGTGTATTTCCTAGAAAAAAAAATTGCACTTTCTATATTATACTGGTAAATAAGACATTTAACTAATATTTTAAAACTATTGACATTTACTTAAGCTAGAATTTCAAAAAGCCATATTCATTAAAATCACTCATGAATTTATCTTATACAAAACTAAGAAGCAACTTAACAAATATCACTTTTTGTAACTTTATTTTAACAAAATGTCAACAAGTTTGAAATATTATGAAAGCGTCATTTAATGTGTTGTTAATACTCATATTCACCAGCATGATATATGTAAATACAATTATTTATAGGTAAATATATAAATTTACTATTCACAATATTGATAAATATGGATATTAATTTATATATAAAAGTAAATATAAGATATATATAAGTTAATATGCATTTTTACTGCTAACTAAATTTATGTAATATTTTAAAAATGATGACATTTACTTAATATTTCAAATATGTGACATTGACTAAATATATGTTTCAAAAGTTACTATTTATTACCATTTCACCAAAACTAATTAGCTTCTAGTAAAATCACACCTTATTCAATTATTAGTTGATCATAATCGTGATTTCAATTTCCGAAGAAGAAAGTGAAAATGGAGTAATAAAGAAGAAGAAAGTGAAAATGGAGTAATAAAGAAAGGAAAATTGAGGGAGACAGAGGTTGTAAAGAAAAATAACCCTATCTATTAATTATAAATAAACAAACATTTTTTTTGGGGAGTTTTTTTGTATTGGCCGAATATCTTCTAAACCTAATTTAAATTGTAGGCCATTCTTCATGCATAAGTCACCTTGAAGAGGGTGAGCCACATAAATCTCTCTTGACATTTACACCATTAACTTCAATCTGAATTGCATTATAACTAGAAAAAATAGATTAAATTGAACATAAAATTTTCTTATTTTGTGATTCCTTAATTAGTTACTACCTCCAGTTTTTTCAATTGCTTACGTTTCCGTTTTTGGCAAATTTTTTCAATTGTTTACGTTTCCTTTTTGGGTAAGTAGGTTTAATTGTTTATTATTATTTCTGTATTGGTATTGCTGAAAAAGTAAGTGTTGTAAAGGGTTGATAATTGTTTATTATTATTTTGTATTGGTATTAGTGAAAAGTATGATTGTATTGGTATTTGTGTTTCTAGGGTGTAAAGAAATGAAAAAATTGGAGGTAGTAACATTTACATGCTGACGAGTCTTTTGGTACCCTTTGAAATGGCGTATGGTGGCCGAAAGCTAGCCAAATCATCAACCCTAGATTTGCAGAGCTGCTGACAAGAAATCGAAGCGAGAATCTGTTTGCATGCCTGTATATTAGCCTGTTAGTTAACATTTACATGTTGACGAGTCTTTTGGTACCCTTCGAAATGGCGTATGGTGGCCGAAAGCTAGCCAAATCACCAACCCTAGATTTGCACAACTGCTGCCAAGAAATCGAAGCGAGAATCCGTTTGCATGCCTGTATATTAGTCTGTGCAAGCAGAACACTTGCACAGGACTCCATTTTTTAGGACCTCCAAATTTTAAAAGTTCATTTTTTCTTGAAAAAAAATAACAATAAATATATGCTTCAAATATTGAACCTAGAACACATAGCTTGTTTTAACAAGCGCTCTTTTTTTTTTTTTTTAACTGAGCCACTCTTGAAATATATGATTTTTATTCATTCCAATGATACATATTTTAATTTTCATATCATGTCCATTGGTTTCCATCAAGTTTCAAGCAGTTTCTGGATTTATGGTTAATAAAATAATTACTCTCATATGCAATGACCAATTGGTCTAGCGTTATGAGACGCTATCATGGTTCGAATTTCGGTATTGTGAATGGAAAATAACAATTATGTTTGGCATTTATCTTTGCAATGCAAAAAGAAAAATTTTAAGAGAACACTCATTTCTTTATTAATTGGAATCCTAATATGTTAACATTGCACTTGTGAAAATTGAATTGGGAGGGTTGTTTGCCCTATAGAGCAATCTGACTCAGAAGACTAATTAGATCAGTGTTGATAATAATTGTCCGAACATTGTTATGCATGTCATGCCTCAATGCCCAGCAAGATACGGCAATTTTTTCCACTGCATCCAATTTAATGCTACAAATAATAGTGCTTAATTTCACTTAATCAGTGATTCATATATTTATAGGAATCAATCAAATTGTTTCTACAAAATAAACATGGTTACACATAAATTTTGAATTAGAATTTTGGAATTTATTTGTAAATGAATTCTTTATTAAATTGATTTGCAAATGAATAAAATATATTTGAAAGAACTAATTTAAACATCAAATTCAAATTATTTTTACAAATGAATTTCATAAGATTTATAGAATTTTTTTTTTTTTTTTGTCCTTAGATATTTGGCGGAGGGGAGAGTGAGGCGGCGAACCTTGCACCTCAAGGCTAGGGAGTCTAAAATGTTAACCAGTAGGGCCACCACACCTCCCTAAATTTATAGAATTCATTTGTTTTAAAGAAGCTCTTAGAGTTTCGAGGACGGCACCCAAGCCCCCTTCCTCTACCACCAACTTCAATTAATATCATAGAACATTTTAAAATTTGATTTTAGTAAACAGAATTTAGTTTTATTATTTAAGCTGATAGCATTTTTAATAGTAAAATTATAATTATACTCATCTAAATTTAATCCTAACTTTCCCTTTATTTTTCTTTTTTTTTTTTCCAACCGTTGATTCTTCTTTTTCCAACCCATATCTTCTTTTTTTTTTCCTGGTTCTTATTGCTTTGACGGTAGATCACTGGCCACCATCTAAAAGTTTGATTAAGTTTGACCGTGTCAAAGTGCAAAAAAAATATTGCAAAAAAAGAATAATAATAATTAGATTATAGGTTTACTAATTTATCTCTATACAATCATTAGTAAGTGCAAATGATATTGAAAATGAAGAATTCTGATTATTTTATACAATATAATTTTAATTTAAAATTTAAAAAATTAGTCCGCAATATCCAATATGAAAATTTATTATAAATTATATTATATGTACTTTCAATTAATTTATTTTAAAACATAAATATTTTATCAAGTTTGCAGCACTTGCAATCAGTTTTTAGAACCCATATGAATGGTTTCCCCAAAAATAAACATATGAATTGTGACTTTATGTTTATGAAAAAAAATCTTTTATGAATTCTTGGAAAATCAAATTCTATTTACAATAAATAAAACTTTCCTCTTTTTATTTTTGAAATCTTACTTTCTTTAATTACCCATTAATATTTTTATGAATCACTAATTTCTATAGGATATTTTATAATTTTATAAATTTATTGAAAATCTGAATCTTAAGAGCCATCATTCAATTATTAATTAGTCAAATTCATTATTATTAACTCACCTTATAAATAAAATAACATAAGTAAATTTATTAAGCTGCCCTCCTTTTATGCACTTTGAATATTTTAAACTAATGTGAGATTACGCCACATTCTTACACCCATTCAAATGGCAATTACACCCTATACCTTTACAAATAATTATATAATAGAACAGTGACGGCACGTCATCCGCTGACGTGCGGTAACGAACCGATAAAATTATTCCACTTGGTATTAATTTCAATTACCTTTGAACAATTAATTGTTCATAGGTAATTGAAATTAATGTCAAGTGGAATAATTTTATTGGTTCTTTACGGCACTTCAGCGGATGACGTGCCGTCATTGTTCCATTATATAATTATTCTACCTTTACATTCCCTTCAAGTGGCAATTTTGTCACTTGATAAAAATCGACAGTCCAATCTTAGATTCTCATACATCAGACTTAGGTCCCAGACCTTAAACAATTGCAAGGAAAACTTGGAAAAATATTTAAAAAATTAATATATAAGGGATTCAACATTGAAAGGACTTGTCACTGGTATTGACCGTATCGGAGATTAATTAAGCAAATAATTTCCAAAGAGCACGCAAAATTCATGGTTCAGCATAGACATTTTGGAAACTTTTTACAACAAAATATACCAACTCAAAGTAAGTGTTACCAGAAACGTTCTATATTATCCGCTCAAGCATTTTCTATGAAATTTTAAACTCATTATATTGTTTGCCTCCTTATTTACTGTATATTATTTGATTTTGCCCACCCCCTTCTCTCTCTCTCTCTCTCTCTCTCTCTCTCTCTTCACAATCCAATTCACTAAATTCCTTACTTTGACGGTTTGATAGGAGTATATGTCGAATTTGGGTATGAGGATTTGGAAACGTAAAACATGGGGTGTTCACATATATTTAGTAGGGAAGTCGTATTTTAGACCAGGTCCAATGGATAAACGTAACACACGGTGAAATTTTATTCCAACTGTCTGTCTCATGCAAACTTCCATCAGTATATTGCCATTCACTAGCTCTACGAAGACTTCTACAATATGGAGTGTGGAAAGGTGCGAATACATTTTTGTTCTGTTCTGCTCCACACGTATTAGGCTTTCATCACCACATTATCATTTCATTAATTTGGAAAATAAAGCATTAAGACCCTTTGAAAAAAAAAAAACCACCAATACTGTAACCAAAGACCAAGGCTCGTGACGTGACTGTTAGATTATTTGATTGCTCAAGCAAAGTCAGATAATATGTCCAAAAATTACTGTGTATGTATCATACTACCTCCGTTTTAATGATATGTTTACATTTCCGTTTTGGGGTGTTTTTTTGAGTTGTTTACATTTCCATTTATAGTAAGTTTTATAATTGTTTATTATTATTTCTTTATTGGTTTTGGTGAAAAAGTAAGTTTTTTAAAGGGTTAGTTATTATTTATGTATTGGTATTGATGAAAAGTGGATTTGTATTGGTATTGGTGAAATAGTGAATGTAAAGAAATGAAAAAAACAGAGGTAGTAATTATTATAACAATTTGCAAAAGTTGAAGTAAGCGACCATGAATTTACATAAGCCAAAAGAACTTGGGATTTGAGTAAATAATTGGAACTTAATTTTGACGGGCCAAAATCAGAAATGGTGGAAGTTTTGGTGCAACTTAATTCTAAATTATATTAGAGAATCACCTATTTTAACAGTTTCATTGCAGTTCAAGAACCATGCGAGAAGAGCAGGGACAAACATATGCATACACTTGCGGGGCTCCTCCCGTGCTTTTAATTACCTTTTAAATTTTTAATGTTGAATAGCAGGAGTAAAATGCAAACTGACTCATATGAAAAACAAGTAATACTACTCTTTATTGATAGTAAAATAAATAAATAATACTACTCTTTAAAAATATTAAAAAATTATGATATATATATATAATGTCAATTTTAATTCAAAATATTAAAATAATAAAAATATACACAACAATAATTGAAAATAATATAAAAACTACGTATCGCGCGAGCACACAACTAGTTATGTTATAATAAGAAATACTATTTTAATTATTAATTATTTGAATTAAGGAATATTATTTTAATTTATATTAATAATAGTATTCCAAATATATATATATATATATATATATATATATATGAAAGAATTATGATAAGAAAGCTAATTTGGTGGTTTAGACAATTTTCACGTCATATGCAGTTTTTTTGTGACGTGTCTACTTTTAAATCCACATGTTATAAAAAATTTGCACAGGGGCATGAAAATTATCCAAACATCTAAATTAGCTTCCATATCCAATCAACTATAAAAGCGTTACAAAATTATTTTCGGTCTTTCCAACTTAAATTGCAACAATGGCCTTTTGTAAGTACGGACATTATTATCACATTTGCATGATTCTTATCTTTCGATATTTTCAGATTAGTCATCAAATATTACTAATAAAAATTTATTGGTAAAATAATTGTTATATTCTTTCTTTCGTAGAAATTTAATTTTATAGTTTACTAAATATATAATTATTTTGTTTTTTATTAGAAATGTAATTTAATCCTATAAGGTTTTGAAAAGTAATTTTAAATTAACAAACAAAACTATGAAAGAGCAGTTTTAAAATAATAATAGTATTGAAACCCTAAATTTCAAATTATTAGTAACAATTCAAGGAAAATTTGACTTTATTTATGATATTTTATCAATATTAATAATTAAATTTGTATATAATTAATAAATATAATTAAATAAAAATTTTGAATATTACAAAATCAAATAATAAGTGTCTAAATCAGTAAACACATGCAACGCATGTTAAAAAAATTGCTAATATAAGTAAATGAAAAAACCAGGGTCATACCTTTGGGCATTGCAAATTATTAGTACAACCACATCACCGATGTAAGAATGAGAAACAAAAAAACCAAAGGGTGGTGGCCTGATGGTGAGATGATGTAACCAAATACCAAAAGTCTTAAGTTCAAACCCTCTTAGGGGTAAAAAAAAAAAAAAAGAATGAGAAACAAAAAAATTTGATGCAATTAAGAGGTGGAAAAGCATGGAATACTACTTTGTTTAAAACAAGAAGTCCCCTACAATAAGCCATTTGATGCTACCGTTAAGAGCATCCAATGCTAGCTTAAATTTGAAAATAAAATAAAATTCAATAATTCTACAACTTAATTATAGTTATTAAAAAGTTTTTTTTTTTTTTGTTGTGGAAAGCTTGACGGTTAATATGGGATTTGTTATTAGTTATTTATAATTCTACAACTTCGTTGTTTTTCCCGGAATTATGATTAATAAAATAATTACTCTCATCTGCAATGACTAATTGGTCTAGCATTATGAGATGCTATCATGGTTCGAATTCCGGTACTGTGAATGGAATTTATAATTAAGTTTGGCATTTATCTTTGCAATTCAAAAAGAAAAATTTTATGAAAACACTCATTTATTTATTAATTGGAATCCTAACATGTCCAACATGCACTTGTGAAAATTGAATTGGGAGGATCTGACTCAGAAGACTAATTAGATCAGTGTTGATAATAATAATTGTCCGAACATTGTTATGCAGGTCATGCCTCAACGCCCAGCAAGATATGCCAATTTTTTCCATTGCATCCAATTTAATGCTCAAAACAATAGCGCTTAATTTCACTTAATCAGTGATTCATATATTTATAGGAATCAATCAAACAATTCTTAAGTCTTTTATTTGCATTTTTCACATTTAAAATTACATTCCTTTAAAATTTCTTGATAAGTTTTTAATTTATATTAATATATTTTATTTTCTTTTATGTAACGAAAAATATTAATTTTAAATTATATATTTATGTTAATTAATGCTACAATAATGGTTCTTTCACGTAATCGAGTAATTATATAGTGAAGCTATTTACTTCATTTGGTGGAAACATAACTTAAAATTTGAAAAGCCAACCGAAATAAACATTAATATCTTGTCATCTTCAATCTTATTATCAAAGGAACTAAATTCATAAATGAATTTAAAGGCCTATACTGGTAGTACAACATTTGATAATTAGCTTAAAAGCATAATTCAGCAGATTAACCTGTGCAAGTAGAACATTTAAACATGACCCCCTAAATTGAAAAACAAGACCCCCTAAATTGAAAAACAAAATTGGAAAAAATAACGTTAAATGTATACTCTAAGAATTAAACCCAAGACAGATAATTTATTTTTAAAAAGCTCTTCCACTAAACCATTCTTACGATACATGTTATTAATTCATTCATTCTAATTATATATATCCTAATCTCCATAGAGCCTAACTTCTAATTTTGATACTTTATACAGAGCCTCTCAAATTTATTAAACGGCCTCTTCAAGAGGCAAACACAGTAATAAGTTACTTTACTTATTTTGATCGAGGGATGGCACGAACATGAAGGCCTTTATTGATATGAAGAGTAATCATAGCCTTATAATGCACAGTTTCCTTTTCGTCGCAAAGTTGGAAAGTAAAAAAGCTTAATAAGACAGCTGAGAATAGCTTCATCTGCTTATAAGAAAATTCTTTCCCAACACACATTCGCGGCCCGGCCTGTGATCATCCGAATCTTAATTTTAGCTTTAGAATTAACATTAAAAAGAAGGTTATTAAAATCCATTTTCTAACCTGAAAAGCTGTAAACTTGAAAGGGCTTTCGCGGCGTACTGAACCATCGTTATTCAGCCATCTTTCTGGCTTATATTC
>CATIWJ010098012.1:0-11847 GCA_949640765.1 Croton laevigatus
ATATTCTTTATTGACCTAAAAATCACAAAAGTTCAAATAATTGAAAATTTATCTTCAAAAAATTATTAATATACACTTATTATTTTCACTTCAAATAAGAAAATTTTGGATAGCAATGGACCCATTTCTCCCAACTTAAAACATAATTTTCCACAAATGACATCTTCAAAGTCTTCTATTCACAATTTTTTAAGTGTTCTATCCACAATCTTCTAAGTCTCCTTGGTCAATATAAGGTAATTAATAGGTGGAATGATTTTTTTTTTTTTAAAGCATATTAGAACAAGAGGATTAACAAAGTATCCAATAATAATTGCTTAAATTTTTCTACAAATGAATCTTCCAAGTCTTCTATCCATAATTTTCCAAGTCTTCTTGGTTGATATAACGTCGAAATTAAAGTAATCGTGCTAAACACATGACTTGCATATTTAACAACGAAGAGATTAATTGAGTCAATTGGGGTATATACTGGTTACTTTGCCATATTTGCTGACATTCGTGGAGTTATTTTATAGAAATTGATTGAAGATTTGTAGTAACGATTAGAGGTGAACATTTGGTTCCAATTACATATCCAAATTCTCATTTCCAAATATCAAAATTTTTCAAAATTACTAAATTTATTTTACTGAATGGTAAATTATCACTTGGTAATTATTGATTGGTAACCGAATTATTGATTTAAAATATTTATCATTCTTGAGTTGTTAGATCATAATATTTTGTCACAACAGTATAATAAAATATTCGGATATAAAGTCTTTTAGATATCGTTAATCCATTCATCATGTAAAGAAAGCGTAATCCAAGTAATAGTATCCGATAATAGTATTCAGTAACCAATTTACGAAATACCAATTTACCAAATTATTGAATTTCCGATTCCCAAATTGCGTAACCGAAATCGAATTATTTTGGTAAAACTTTTGGTATTTACCAAATAGTGCTTACTCCTAGTAAAGATTCACCCTTACTCCTACATAGATAAATAATACACGTTGCATGATAGATAACACTATAATGTATCACACGGTATATATGTATATATATATATATACATATATATATACATATATATATATATATATATATTCAATTATACTATCTATTCTAAAATTAAAAATAATTAGTTACTATTTCAATATGCTCATAATACTTTGTTAACTAATGTTATTATAGTAAAATGCTTTAATGTTATTATAGTAAAATGCTTTCTAAATAGATAAATTAGAATATATTTTTTAATATTTTTAAAATAGAGGTGGCAGATATGTTTTGCTTTGAATTAATTTTCTTTTAAGTTATTGAAAAATAAAATGGGTTAAATCACAGTATCATATATATAATATAAATAGAAAGTGATCTTTTGATTTTTATCTGATTCATTTCTAAAGAAAACTATCATTTTCTCATTTTAAATGTCTTTAGAAAATGAATAAAAAAACAAGTATTTGTTGCGAATAAGTTTAAAGTTGACTGACTTTTTGAGGGTGAGAGGATGAAAATTACATTTATAATTAATGGGGTTGAGGTTTTAGTAAAATGTACTTCTATTATTTAGTGTGAAAAATTATATTTTGATCTATGCAATTGAAGGTTGATAATGAGAAAAATATCATTTTCTCATTTTAAATGTCTTTAGAAAACGAATAAAAAAAAAGTATTTGTTGTGAATAAGTTCAAAGTCGACTGACTTTCTGAGAGTGAGAGAATGAAAATTCCATTTACAATTAATAGGGTTGAGGTTTTAGCAAAATATACTTCTATTATTTAGTGTAAAAAATTATATTTTAATCCATACGGCTCAAGGTTGATAATAAGAAAAAGTATTTTTTGGTCTTTACTATTTAAATATAACGTTTTTTTAGGCAAAATAATATGAGAGTATAATATATTAAAAATGAAAGTTTAGAAAGTCTATTTTGAAAAAAGGAAGGACCTTCGTATATTATTAAAATGTTAAGTATCTGAAATATAATCTCTCAAAAATAAATATGAAACAACAGACATTTATTGTTGACTAAATAATCCTAAAGATTTTAATTGGAGCTTGGAATGCCTTAAAAAAATCATCTTTGGGATATAAAAAATTGCAATTAGTTTTGGAATTACTCACAAGTGGACAAACGTAATATTCAAGTAAGTTGAATTGAACTGTATTCTTTTAAAAAAAAAAAAAAAAGCTAATTATGTGGATAAAAAAAATCCAAACCAATATTATCATGCAATTATTTCAATTTCAAGGAAGAATTTTAGCGTATAAAATATAACTTTGAATAATTCCAAGTCTTCAATTCTCAAATTAAAATTCCTTGTTAGTATTAGTTAAAGCAAACATATTTATCACATAAAAGGAGAACTAGAAAATTAATTTTGTGAGATGGAAACTAATATATTTTTGTATAAATAACGTCATTAATAGATTGGTAAAAGGTTATCCATTGTGGGGCCCGGTTACTTTACGTTCGAATTTTAATTTAAATTTCGTAACATTTTAATAAAATTAAATGTTAAATGTGAGTGGAATTAACTTAAGTATCTAATTTAGTATTAAGGTATGTTGTGTTTTCGCTGTTTGGTCACGAATTTGACAAGACTTGTCAATTGAAATAAAGTTTTTTACTTTTATATCTAAACTAAAGAATTAAGAAAAAGTAATATTTGGAATGAAAAAGAAATTAGTAGATGCAGTCTATTGTCCATTGAGAAAGTAATTTTTCTGAATATAGTTTGATATAGCATATGTGTTGATTAAAGAAATAGAGTATTGTGATTTAGTTCAAAAAATTAATTTAAGAGTGCGTTTGGTTTAGCTGTTTTATGTATCTGGTAGGTGTTTGATATCTAACCGCTAGATTTTAGGCATTTGGTAAATTTTAAAATCAACAGCTAATAATAGTTAGTAACCTCAAATAATTGTTATTTTTATAAGCTATTATATAGAACTTTTTCGTTTTAGCTGATTCATATTAGAAATATATTAATCTTATTAAAATAATACTAAATTAAATTATTTTTAAAATTATTATTAAATAATGTTATTTTTTTATTTAATAATAATATTATTATTATTATTTATTTTTTTTAAAAAATAATAATTATAATTTAATTAAAATTTTATTTACATAATATATTAAAAATTAAATAAAAATTAATATTTAATATATAATTATACCTTTATTCATAATTCCATACTATAACAGCAACCGCTACTGAATTTTTACCAATTACACTAACCCAAATCAGCTATCAACTATCATCTACTAGTAATTAGCAACCGCTGTCAGATATCTACTAGTACAAACAGCTAAATCAAACAGGCTCTAAAAGGTTAAAATTTGTTATAATTGTACTGTCCAAACTATAAACTAATGTAAGATCAATGCTCTTTCAAAAACCAGTTGTCTTTACATAAATTCAATATTTCATGAAAGTCCATTTTAATGTCTAAAATCTAACTTAGCATTTTTATTGGTAAAAACATTAGAAGTTATCTAACAAATTGTTACTAAAGCTCAAGAGGTGGCCTAGTGGTAAGACACTTCTTTCCTGGGACTTGAGGTCCCGGGTTCGAGGCTTGTCAATCCCCTTCCCCATATCCCCTAATTAGAATAGGATATCTATGTTAAAAAAAAAAATCTAAAAAATTGTCACTAATGTAAATTATAGCCCAATGCGTATTTTCTTTAATTATCTCATTAATCATCTTAATTATTTATGATTTTAATCTCCATTTTCCTATAATTATTTGGGTGATCAAAATCAAGTACATGTACTTCCTATTCCAAAATGATAACCAATGTAAGAAAGTTGGTGGAACTGTGGGATTAATTTAGAGTGAAAGTAAGAGAATGGGCCATTTGAAGTAATTGGTACTCTGAATTAGGCAAGAAAACGATAAATGATTGATAAAAACATAAACATTGTTAAATTAAAATGAATGGGACAGTCTAGAAATGGTGTGAATCATCCTCAAGATTCTAATAAATTGGCCCCCTGCCCCTACTCAGCGTACCCCATGTACTGATGGGACTAATGCAAATGGCTTTATTTATACAATCATATTTAGCTGGTAAACCTACTAAAATCAATGGTTTATATTATTATTTCGTCCTTGTTAATCACCCATGTAATATGTCTGACACATTAATTTTGCCACCGAATTTGATTTTGAAAAATTTTTTACGTACTTCGATATATGAGATCACTTATGTACTAAATCAATAAAAAATTTTCATTATTACATTTTTATTTCAGTTGAAAAAGACATAAATATTCATAACCATTTCTAATACTCCCATTGGTTTCATTATATTATAGATAAATTTAATAAAGGAACAGCAAGAAATTAATAATCATAGATAGTATAGTTACATACTTGAGGTCTAAAATCCAGTACTACTAAAGAAAATATTTGGAGTTTCAAAAAAAAAAAAATTGAAGAGAATATTTAGAAGAAAAGTAGTATAGATGATTGACACAACATAAAGGTGGAAGAACAATTAATGATAATTCAGAAGACTTAAAACAGTAACTGAGGGTCACTTTTGTTGAGGATAAATCTGTAATCAAAGTTCACTTTCCATTACATGAAAACTGTAGAGTTAGGAAAATTGAAAGGATGGAATTGATGTGTATTTTGGAATGGTAGATCTTATTTTGATCATTTGAACAGCTTTTAATCTATGATTGGTGTTTTATTTTTTATTTTTTTCTTTTTTTTTTTTTTTTTTGCTTTTAGAGTCAAATGCATGTTATTTATAAGCTGCCTTTGTCGTTGCCTTTGTAATTATTTGTGGGATTGATTGAATTTCATTCATTTCACTCGTCTTTGAGTTCAATCTGTTTGACATTTAACTGCTTTTGGTTTATGCTATTTGGTTTGGTGGCCTTTAATTGTTAATTAAATTAGATTAATTTAAGAGACAAACAAGCTTTTCATGTAATCTTTTTTTTTTTTTAAGTTTTTGGATCATCATTTATGAATTATGACCCACATACCAAATATCAAAGTTTTTAGCTTTATTTAAGTTGTTGAATCATTAATTTTTTTTTTAAAATATAGATATAACTCACACAGCCGGATGTAAAAAGGGGATTCGAACTTCGTCCGTTTGGATACGAGAACATGTTGTTTACTAACTCTACTAGGCCCTAGCCGCAGTTATTGAATCATTATAAGCTTAAAATAAAATCTATTATTTATTTACACAAATTAGGATACAAATAGAAACAATAAGCAAAAGATTTTCATTTGAAAAACCAAAAACAAGCACAAGATTTTTCTAAAAACATGGTATCATCTTGCAATGCATTTAGTCATGTATAGAGTTATAAATAAATGAGTCGAGCTGCTCGCGAATTATTCGGAATTTCGCTCATTTTAAGTTTATTAAAAGACTAAATGAGCCGATTTGACTACTATAAGAGTTGAGCCCAAGCCGAGATTTCAAATTTAATAATAGGCTCGTTTAATTTTATTTTTGTGTAAAACATTAATATTTTTTTATGGAAAGTTTCATATTTATTATAAATTTCAAGTGTTAGTGATGACGAAGACAACAATCTCGAGAAGCTCAGCATAGGAATGAGTACAATAGCGGATCTAATTTTAGAAGTGGCAGCCGCAGCGATTGTCTTCAAGGACAATGCTGGTTCCAATGACGGATCTAGCTTTCCTTATTTTGGATTTAAAAATTATTAATGGTAATAAATGTGAGAGGTATTAAGCTCATGTGGCCAGTCATAGATTCCATAGTCAGAACCTTTCCAAGCTCGAGTGTGGCCAGTCAAATGTACAGTGGAGGGGGCAACTGAACCATATTGGAATTGAGATTACGAGGTTACAGTTTTTTACTGGTCTCCAAATATTTGAATGCGTTTCAATTACATGCATTAATTTGAAATCAAGATGAAATTGGTTAAGCATACAAGGTTTTTGAGTGTCTCAGTATCAAACTTTAAACTTGAGTGTTATTGAGAAATGGCGCAAAGTTGGAGTGATGTGGTAGGTTTGGCCTAATAAAGGGAAATCAATTTCAAACAACGGGAAAAAAAAAATTGAAAAAAGGACCAAGACCTTTATTTTGAAATGGAAGGAGTATTCCATAATTATAAGAGGGTCTTAAATTACTTTATTTGTAATTTGGTGGTTGTGAGCTTGAGCCATAAATAGTAGAGAAGGCGTTGTATTTGTATTTCAAACTTCACAAATATAGCATCATTTAATGAAGGCTACTTGGTGCATTAAATTACCCTTTTCTCGTAATCTAAAACAAACATATACATCTGCATCAAATCAAACTGAAATAGAACCTAAAACAAAGCCAATAATGGAGGGTGACAAACTGCTATTCAGAGAGATCCCTACACCAAAATTTTCAAGAATTAAAGTTGAAAGTTGACCTAATTGCCATTATTGACATTTTGCAATTTTCGCATTACAAAAACAATAGGAAATATTTGTCGTTTTTAAAAAATAAAAGCAAAAGAAATAAACCCAGAAAATAATGCACCTCTCTTTAGAAGAAAGCTTATTTTTGGGCTCTGCTACTGGCCTACAACACCACCACCACTACCCCTACTAGATAACCTCAATCTGTCCTAGTATTATTTTTCTTGGCTTGTATTATTGATTATGTGGGGATGCATAAGAAATGATGAAAAATAGCCTGCAAAAGTGAGAATTAGAATAACTAGTTTGAAAATTGGAAGTCATGCCCTAGGCAAAGCAAGAAACACCGTTTATTGTATGTATGTATTTAAGAATAGAGGAGGATATGGTGCAAAAAGCTCTTGTATCTCACTAAGGATACTTTCTGGTCCAAAACATTATCCTTAAAAATTTAGGATATTGTTCATCAATTTAATAATTATAGGTTTGAAAGATGATGTTCTATTTTTAATTTGCATTCCCCTGTTTTCATGGCAGAGATGGGGACTACCATTTTAGTTTGTTTACTTTTCTTTTTTTTAACATATAGTTTGTTTACTTCTTTATTCTATTTATTATGCTTCTCATAACTCCTCTTTTCATTGTCGGTAATGTTGAAAGTCGGGGGCCGCCATTTTCACGGGTAGACCAAAATAAAATTTTAAAATATTTATATTATATTTACAAAATTATTTGTTCGTCCAGGTGCTATACTGTTAAATTATTATCTGTATTTTTTAAATATAAATTGACTTATTTTTTATTACTAATTTTGCATAAAATTATTTAGATTGTCCATTTTCATTCTTGCATTAAAAAACTGGCTAAAAATTCTCAAATTTATAGCATACAGACTTTAGTGTAACTCATCTATAAAATTATTATAATTTTTAACAAATAAATTATTTTTAACATACGTTACTATTACGGCTTAGATATTCTGCCTCATTATAATCTAGAATCTAGAAGTTGATGGCCTGTAGTGTGAGAAATACATTTCCGATTACTTATTAATGAATAGCTCCGATTGTAGCTTCGATAATATTTAAAAAGAAGGTGTAGACTGTGTTGATTACGTCTAATCTAAATCTCCTTCTCTTTCTCTGAATCGGCAATGAAATACATCGTCTCTGTCCTCGTCGACAACTCAAATTCAGGAAATTACTGCCAGAATGGGAAATGGACCAATGACGGCGATGGTTATGGAGCAATTGGATTATTGGAATTGTGTGAAATCGTGAATTGTTGGGAGGAGAGAAAAAGTGTGTATCGAAGAACTTACTGGATTTCTATGAGCGAGATGGAATAGGTTTCTAGGCTATTTTTATCCACACAACCATGGAATGGACTATTTTTGTCAAAAAAAAAAAATATTAAGGGGCTATATTTGTCCAGTAAACTTGAAAAGGGGCTAATTTTGTGGTTTTTCCTTCTTTATTGGGATCTAACAAATTTAACTATATTTGTTAATAAATTTTGACAAAAGTAATTATATTTTTAATAAATTTTGACAAAACTAGTTACCTTAGTTTTTTTTTTTTAAAAAAAAGATAGAAGTATTTATCCTTTTAATAAATGTAAACAAAACTAGCTACCCTTTTAATAAATTATGACAAAACTAGCTACTTAAAAAAAATCATACTCTTATTTAGAGAGAATGTATTACACTCTCTATCCTATAAATACTTTAAAATTAAGGGCAAATAGAAAAAAAATCCTTATGTTTTTACCAAATCTACAAAAACCTCCCTATCTTTTTTTTTTTCCAACAAAAAAATCCTCATTTTATACTTTTATTAACATTTTCCTCATTCTGTCTATTTTTTTTATGTTAAAATAATGGTTGAAGGACCAAAATATAATTTTTTATGGATCGTTTTGCAAAAATGAAGAATTAAAAGACTGAATTGAAATTTGGCTTCTTCTTCTTCCTTCAGAATACCACCTCGCCGCCGTTTGTACTTCGGTCACCGGAAACGGTATTTTCTGGTGACAAGGTTTACATCGACGGAAAGCCCACACTGCAAGGAGTTTAGATTTGTGATCAGATTAGTCGGATATGGCCTGTAACGCTCGTAAACCTATATTAGCAGTATCGTAGGATTAGTTGTAAATTTTATTTTTAATAATAATAATAATTATAAAATATAATATATAAATATAAATAATATAATAATAAAATAAATTAAAAAAAAAAAGAAAGAAAAGATAAAGAAGAAGTTAATGTAAAATCAATAAGGTGGGTGAAGTGGTTAAGGAAGAAAAACATAAAACGAAAAAAAAAGAAAAAAAAACAAGAAGAACACCCGAAAAACCAAGGAAAAATTTGAAATCTAAGTTTTAATTTCTCGTGTTTAATACAAAAACTGAGATTATAGAATTGTTCTTTGAGTTGAGTAGATCAAGTTTCACGTGAGAAACTCGTCGACCGGTCGCCGAAGCCGTCGTTTGAGCTCGGTCAAACCCGAAGCTTCAAAAGTCAACAGATTTTCAAACGGTTATATCGTCGTCTCCGATCACCCTCCGTCCGAGATAGGACCACGAATAGGTTGGCGGTGGTGAGCTAAGGAGTCGATCGATACCTGTCTTGTCGCCGAAAAAGCTATCGAGCCTCGTGGGCCATGAGGGTGGCGGACGAAGATTTGTAGAGAAGCTGAAGGTTGAAGACAACCAAAAACGCATGAAGAACGCGCGTTTCAGCTGAAACGGTAGCGTTTTGGGCAAAGTTCAGAATTGGTTCATGAAGTTCTCTGCCGCATGCAAGTAAGCCTCCCGCGTCCCTATTTGGTCCCTGAAGTTATTTTGGCTATGCGTTTAGGTCCTTCCGTTTCAAATAGGTCCAAAAACTTTGGTATATTGCAAAAAGGTCCCCCGTGTTTTCTGATTTGGCCCCATAACTTACTATGGCTCTTCAATTAGGTCTTATTTATTACAAAACAACCCCTAAACTTTATTTTTTAATACAATTTCGTCCAACAAAATAGTAACTAGATTATTTATTCGATTTTAAATATTTAGGGACTCAAATTAAATTATATAAATTATTAAACACACTTAAATATTATTTTTAGGACCCAAAAATTTAGTTAGCAAGTTTATTAAATATCTAATTATTATTTCTAGGACCCGCAAATACTGAGGAGTGTGGGAATTGAAAGGATACGTGCGTAGGAATATTTTGTGGATAAATTATCAGATTTGGTACTATTTAGGATTCGAACTGAATTTGATTTTAAATATTTATTTTAAATGATTAGTATTTTTACTGCATTTGAATAAATACTTTATTGGAAACTCGAATGTGCGTTCGAGTCATATTTAAATGTTTGCTGAATTTTAATACCGATGTGGTAATTGCGAATGCGAAGCTACCGGCGCGGTAAAAGCGAAATTATGTTTAAATGGAATTTTAATATTATTTTCAGTAAATATTATTTTTATTGAAGCATGAGGAATTGAATTTAAGTACTGAAGAATTTATGGATATATATATACGGTTTGTGAATAGAAAGGTATTATGATTATAAAGTGAAGAAATGACTATTGAGGATTGAAATTATTTTATGCTCTACTTGGTCAATGGAATCCTAGAGATAAGGATATGTCATGACATATGGTTGAGAAATTCTGCGCAGTGAAATTTATGATGTGATTATGAACAATTCGTGAATAGCAACGATCTATGTCCGAATTGAAATGTGATTTTCATCAATTCGTGAATAACAGCGATCTATATCCGAATTGTGACCCTAGTCTTATCCTAGATATTCGGTAATGCCGATAGAGCAAATGAAAAGTGAAAAATGATCTTGATTTACGAATGATTTAAGAAAACTAATATTGATTTCCAAATAAAAGATTCTGTAAAGTTGATTTTCAGTCTTGCAATATTTATAAATATGTTTACATGAAATGAATTCATCAAATGTTTTAAAGGTATTACTACTTTATTTTATGTGCAAAATTATATATGTGTACCCACTGAGCATGGAGTTGCTCAGCGAGTTAATTTTGTAACTCGCAGGTTCGTAGTTAAAGGTGCGTGTGATCCAGCATTCACAGAAGCAGTTCCCCAGTACAACGTTTTGGTATAAAAGTATAGTAGCTCAAAAATATTTAGTGAACAATTAAATAGCAGATATGTAATATATATAAGCTAGCTTTGGATTAGATATGTTGTAATAGTTGGGGTAGCAATGACAAATTGTTTAGCATGTCTATTTATAAGAAAAAATTTTATTAGCTTTATATTAGTCAAACATTGTGTAACAGTAGTTAGCGGCGCTGTGACACCTCAGTTTGTCTTATTCACAAAGCGGATTTAGGGTGTTACATGGCTAGATCTGGCAAAAAAATGTCCACTTCTTCTTCAACCTTGAACCCAGTCGGCCCACCATTTTTGGCGTGAAAACGTTTTCCGATCCCATTACAGATCAGCGACAACTCCACCATCATCAGAAAGCTTATGAAGAGAGGAGTCCATATCTGTCCTTGCTTTCGCCGTCCGACCACCGGAGCTGTCGAAAATCGCTTCTGAAGGTACGGTGAATAGTGTTATCGTTTTCCTTCTCTTCGGTCACTGGAAACCACATTTTCAAGTCAGGATTCTCACATCATCAGAAAGCTTATGAAGAGAGGAGTCCATATCTGTCCTTGCTTTCGCCGTCCGACCATTGGAGCTGCCGGAAATCACTTCCAAAGGTATGGTGAATAGTGTTATCATTTTCTTCCTTTTCGGTCACCGGAAACCACATTTTCAGGTCACGATTCTCACATCATCAGAAATCCCTCCTCAAGAGGAGTCGTCCGGTGTCCTCAAACCCTCCGTCGGACCACCGATGACGCCGGAAAATGCAAACGAAGGACGCGATAAATAGTACCTTCAACAGTGGCCAACTTCTTCTAACCACGAGTGTGGCCATCTCTGCCCAGGTCTCATTGCCGTGCCGCCACTACCAGACTCGTCGGAGGGAGAGCTTCACCGTGGCGAGGCGCGTCGGTCATGTAACACCCCAATTTACCTTACGAATAAGACAAACTAAGGCGCTACGACAATCCTAACCATTAGATAAAAGCACACATTTCTATTTATACAATACAACTTACATCAGAGTACCGATAATTATTTTACAGACACACTAAATAATATATTACACATAAGATAAGTAGCACTTATTTTTATTACATGCCAAATACTACCAAGTCTTGCCGCAATACGTACTGGGAAAATTTTCAGAGAATGCTGTGCTCTGCTATCTTTAGTCTACTGATCTGCGAGTTACAAAAATAACTCGCTGAGCAACTCCATGCTCAGTGGGTACATAATATGATTTTGCACTTAAAATAAAATAACAATATTTAAAAATAATCATCAAACTTATTTCATAAATTCGTATTTAAAATCAACTTTG
>CATIWJ010098071.1:0-28952 GCA_949640765.1 Croton laevigatus
AAAATATTTCAATTCCCTATACTATATATTAATTGATATCTATTTCTTTATTAAAATTAATTTTCTCTTTCATCTTCTCAATGCAAACATAAAGAGGGGAAAAATTAAATATTAAATGTTTATTGGATAAAGCAAGATAAAGATTGAAAATATAAAAAGTCTATTGGAGTTGTACAAATTTATTCACCCTTTATATTTAAAGATTCCTTAAGATGCTCTTTATTGTGTAAAAGATGCTCTTTATAATAAAGAGTACTATTAGGGATGCTCTTAGTCTGTGATTCATTTATTAAGGAATTAATTGAGCATATTAGAGTTTTGGCGAACCTATATCTAAAACACTGTATCTAACATTTCAATTTGTTGACTTTTCGTTCCTATATATCTAAGGGGTTTTTAAGACTTTGTCTCGACTATTTCAGGCTCGACCCATTCGGTGCACCTAGCAGCGACGGTTGTAGAAAAATAATTAGATCCTGTTTTGTTGAAAGATACTTTAGTTTTGAACTTAGAGGATTTCATAATTTGTTGTTGGAATATTAATTTCCTTTTACATTTTTTTAAAAAAATTTATATAATGTGATATAACTATTAAAATTGTGGGATTTTTCAGGAAGTGGTTGATTTGGAATTAGAGAGGGTATTAAAATCAGCATCGATGCCAAATAATACTGTGATCCTGACAACATTAAACGAAAAATGGGCTGAAGCAGAGAGTATAATAGACTTATTTTTGGAGAGTTTTAGAGTTGGAAATAAAACAGATCAACTTATAAGCCATTTAGTGATAATATCATTAGACCAAAAAGCACATTCTCGTTGCTTAACCTTACATCCACATTGTTATTTCCTCAACACTACTCGTCAAGGTCTTAATTTTTCTGGAGGAAAAGAAGCTTTTTTTATGACTTCTACTTATTTGGATATGATGTGGGCTAGAATTGATTTTTTAGCTACTGTTCTCCAAATGGGCTTCAGCTTCGTTTTCTCGGTAACTACTCTTTTCTTCCTTTTACTTTTATTATTTTTTTTTTTCAATTTATTTGCGTTTGTTAATTATTTAAAAAAATTAAGATTAATTAGTATTAAGTCTTATTATCTAGCTAGTAATTGAACGTATAATTATACTATCTTGTCAATTTGGAATTTTTCTTGCAAAAGCATAGGAAAGAAATTAGAATATAATAATATTGATTCATATATATATACTATACTACGCTTTGGCGTGCAAGTTCATATACGTCCATGGCACTATAAACTTTTATCTTTGTAAATTTATCTCTCGAACTGTTTTAAATTCACAATTTCCAGAATTTTGGGTATGTAGTGTAAGAGTGCTGCAATAATTTTGGATCTTTTATATTCAAGAAAACTTTTTTTTTTTTTCAATCTTCATAGGATGCTGATGTAATGTGGCTTCAAGATCCATTTCCACACTTCTATCAAGAAGCTGACTTTCAAATATCATGTGATCATTATATAGGTGACCCATTTAGTAGAGATAATCAACCAAATGGTGGGTTTAATTATGTTAAGTCTAATCGCAAAACGGTTGCATTTTACAAGTTTTGGCATTCGTCTAGAAAATTTTACCCAGGATTACATGATCAAGATGTGTTGAATAAGATCAAATTTGACCCATTTATTGAAAAAATTGGACTGCAAATGAGGTTTCTAGACACTGCTTATTTTGGTGGGTTCTGTGAGCCTAGCAAAGATTTCAACTTGGCTTCCACAATGCATGCAAATTGTTGTGTTGGTTTGAAGAACAAAATTGATGATCTTAGGATTGTTCTTCAAGATTGGAAAAGATTTATGTTAATACCCCAAAATTTACGTGCGTCGAATTCGTCTTCGTTCTTTTGGGGAGTTCCGCAGAAATGCAGGTAAATATATATGTGCTTTACAACTTCACTAGTATTCAAATGAATTAATCTTCTTTAAGGACGAGAATGAACTGATTTAAATCCTTAAGTGTAGTCTAATTAACAAATTTATTTAAGAGATCAAAGACTTATTTATATTAGTTTTCCAACAGGTAGTGTGACATGGCTCATGGATAAATCAACCTTAACAAGCTTCCATTCACTTAGGGCCAGACTCGAAATACATAGACTTGGGCTGGATCTAGACATACAGAGATGTGGACTAGGCCCATATATACAAGGAATTCATCAATAGTGTTCTACAAATAAAGGCATATCATTGATTATTTGGGGAAAAAGAAAAATAAAGGTATTATTTATAACATCAGAAGAATTGCTTACTTTAGGATGGATAATGCATCAAAATTATATCCAATTTTTCACATTTATTTTCTGTGCTTACTCAAATTTAGGCCTATTTTGTGTGCTTATTGTTATAAAAATACAGAAATTCACAGTTTTGGTGCACACATATGAGTCACAATAAGTAAAATATTAATTTGACCAATTCTATGCCAAAAACAGTAAAAATTGCTAACTACTACTTTTAAAAGTTGCTTAAAATACCGACAATATTAATACAATTTCTTCCTTACTAAAGATTGCTGAAGATGAAAAGCAAGCTTAACCACTTCATTTGGACTGGAGGCTCATTTTAAATTAAGAATTTTTAGTATTGGCTTATTAATTAAATTTTTGTCCTATTTACTTTCAAATAATATGAAAAATGAGGCATAATTGAGACTATGGTTGTTTGATTAATAATTTATTTGCTAGGTTGTTAGTATTGCTTGTTTTGTTTCGTCTATCCTAAGTGGGTAGTCCTGTTTCTTTTTTATATTACATAAATGACAAAAAGGCAAAAAGTAAATAATTACTATAATACAAAACTATGTATATCAGCTGCACTTAGATAAAGCTATTCTACATAGTAAATATACCATACTAATACCCCTCAAGTTGGAGTATAAAGAGATTATACTCCACGCTTGATGATATAATTGTTGAAGCTTGTAATAGAATGCTGCTTTATGAAAAAATCTGCTAACTGGTTGGCAGAAGAAATAGGAAAAAGCTTAAGTAAACCATATTGTACTTTCTCCATTACAATATGACAATCAATATTCAAATGCTTTGTTCACTCATGAGACATTGGATTATGATCAATATATAATGTAGACTGGTTGTCACTATTCAAAACTGCTGCTTTACTATGAGCAATTCCTAAGTCATGCAAAAGATAATAAAGTCATTGAACCTCACAAGTTGTTGCTGTAAAACTTTGCACTCTACTTGAAAAGAAGACTTAGATACAGTATTTTGCTTTTTATTCTTCCATCCAATTAAAGAATTGCCTAAGAAAATATAGATCCAGTAATTGATTTCCTACTGGATGGACATACTGCCCAATCAGAATCTAAAAAACCTTGGAAAGTAAAGTTATTAAATGCTGGATAGAACAATCCTAAACCCGAATTACCGTTAACGTACCTAAAACTCTATGTGCAGCCTTTAAAATGAAAATCAGTATGACAATATAGAAATAGGTAACGTAGCAAAAAAAAAAAAAGCAAGTAATTTTAAACCAAGAAGAAGTCATATAGACTTCTTCATTTAAATCTCCATGAAGGAATGCATTATTTATATCTAACTATTCAAGAAACCAATTTTGTGCTGCAACCACTACTAGTAAGGTCCTAATAGTGGTCATTTTAGCTACAGGACTAAAAGTATCTAAGTAATCTACACTTTCCTATTATGTGTAGCCTTTAGCTACAAGTATAGCTTTGTACCTTTCTAGAGAACATCACTATTATATTTTACCTTAAAAACACATTACATTCTATGGGATGTTTATCAGCAAGTAAAGATACTATAGTCCATGTCTTTGTAAGTTCTAATGCGTCTAATTCATTCTTAATGACATGTTGCCATTCCGACAGTTTAGAAGCCTGAAGATATTTAGCAAGTTCATGTATGGACTAAATAGCTAAGGCTAAGGCTTTATGTGTAGTGGACAATTTTTGCAAAGAACACACTTCAGAAATATCATGAAGAGATGAATGAACTCTATGAGTTTTGTAAAGATTAGAACAAGTATAATCTTGTAAATATGCAGGAGTTTCTGTAATTTTATTAGACTTCCTAAGTGTTTGAACAAATTTTTATCTTGAACGTTATTTTTTATGTAAAAAAGTTGAAGGTGCAGGATTTTGTGTGAAAATATAAGAGTCATTACTTACTATATTATCACAATTCTGAGTTAATTGTGCATAAGGAAAAATGTCCTCATGAAAAATGATATGTCTTGAAACTAAAAACTATTTAACTTTAAAGCAATTGAAGAATAAAAAATGACATTTCTTGAATTTGAGAATTGAAAACCATTGAAAAATAAAAGAAAATCAAAATTAAGAACAATGAACAATCCTAACAAATGGAAGAGAAAAGAGAAAAGGAAAAAAGGAAAATTGATATCACGTTTATATTCTATCCATGCTCTGATACCATATTATATAGATGATAAAAAGGCAAAAAGTAAATAATAACTATAATACAAAACTATTTATATCATCTACACTTAAATAAAACTGTCCTATAGGATATATTAAAGTAAGAACAAAGAGTTGACGTAGTAGTTGACAGCGCAACTATTTTATCAGGAAAATCTGATTCTTACCTCTCTTTCCCTTAGATTAGAAAAGTTACATCTTTATTTACAGTAACTCTTTCTAATTTTATTTTCATTTTTAATTTTTCTGTACAGTTTATGATTATCGAAAATGATTCCTTCATACTGAGTTAGAGATCCTTCCAAATTTAGGACAATGGCCCTAACTTTTCTCTCCAAACTTAGAAGACAATATTAGCTAATTCAATGATGGTAAGAACAATAACTACCTTTTAAATATATTTTTAATTTTTTTATAGTTCATTACCATTGCTATTATTACTTTTTTTTTTTTTATAGTACCTCAATTTCTTTTTTTCTTTTTTTTTTTAGGAAGCATTATCTCAACTAGGGTTGCAAATGAGCTCTCGGCGTTCGCTAGATAAAAGTTTGGATCGATAATAAACGAGTCGAGCGCGAGCTGAAAATCTAGGCTTATTTAATTAATGAGCCGAGCTCGAGCTCACTTGTTTAATAAACGAGCCGAGCACGAACAAGCCAATGTTCGACTCGCTCGAAAAAATAGACAAGCCGCTCGGTGTTCGCTCAATAAAAGCTCCGCTCGATAATAAATGAGCCGAGCATGAGCAAGCCAGTGCTCGGCTTATTTGCAGCCCTAATCTCAACTCTTACAAATAGCTTTGTTTTTAACATTTACAAATAGCAACTTTATTTTTCTATTTTCGCAGATTAAATTAGTAAATGTTCACTGAGATGTTATGTGCAAGCTGCAAGCATTTTCTTGCAGTCAATGAGCTCGCTTGCTTATTCTATGCAATTATTTTTCTTTTTTATGAATAACCTTTTTAATAATGAAAATTAGATCTTTTACATTTTTTTTAATTTTGTGAAAAAACATTTTTTTTTTTAAAAACTCCTATTTACTTTTTCTTTATAGAGTTTGTATTGTTGATTTTAGACTAGGACTGATTTTGGATGATTTTAACTAGCCTTACTTTTTAAAATTTTTGTATAAATATTAACAATTATGTGAATGTTATATTTTTCAATATGATATAAAAAATATATATACTTTTAAAAAATACACATATATTTGTATATTTTTATTTTTACGGTCTTAATAAATACGTGTATATATATATATATATATATACTGGTAACTAATTTAATTTCTTATGATAATTTTAATTAATTATTATGATAATTTTAGGGAATTGTTATTTCCAGAGCAATATTTATTAATTCCAGAATAAATAATGAAAAAATAAAAGATTAATTACTCTGACATTAACAAATATTGCTCTGAAAATAACAATTTCCTAATTTTAATATCTCTAATATAATTAAAATTAAGTCTCCATACTCACAAATTCCAAAATTCTATTAACTCTGAAATTTCTTTGACTTACCAATCACATGTTTCACGGTTTGTTGAACTGAACGTGTGGCATCTACTTTGCCACATCTTCCAAACGTGAAATACGTGTACGTGCATTCACTTTAAAAAAAAAAAATATTGTATCATTTTATTAAAAAAAAAAACATAAAATAACACATTTAATTTAAATTCAAGAATATTTTAAAACAAATTGGTAGTTTTTGAATACAAGAGCAAAGTTTAAAGACCTACACTACACTAACTATTGGGAATGGAGAAAGTGAGCTCCAATCCGGACAAATTTGCCCAACACAACCAACTAAACTAGCTCCTTGACTCAAAACAAATTAATAGTTTATGTATGGATTTTTAATACCACCAAATACAAATATTGAAATTTCACCAAATTTATCACTCAATTTGAGGGGATAAAATATATGGTTGATAAGAATTTAAAAATATTTCACAAGTAACGTTTATTTAAATAATTTTTGAAAATAAGTAAACCACCATTTTATATTTAATTCCACAAGATGATAGTGTGGATCCACAAGGAGACGCGTAAACCCAAAAAAATGCCAAGTGGACAATTATTTCCATGTGGCCCCGTTTTCTAAATCCAGAGGTATCCGGAAAGATTTCATCCTCAAAGATCTTTACAATAACACGCTGCGTTGACGAAACAACTCCTTAACCAATAATATATTCTCTACAAAAAAAAACATTATTTGTTTTAACTTGTCTCAGTACAATCTTTTATTTTATTTTTATTTTAAATTTAGCAGCCAAATTAAAATATATTCTTTGGGTTTTATTTATAAGGCAAGTTTTTTTTTTTTCAAATCTATCGATTTATTTTGAAAAACTTTCATCAAATTAGACTAAATTTTTATAGTGAAATTTTTAATTAAAAAATTAGAAACAAATACAAGTATCCTTAATAAAACCTTTTTAGAATGGTTTTTTAAATTTTTTCGGAAATATTTTCTCAATTAAAGTTAATGTTAAAATATAACTTTTCAATTTCGGCCACCAACTTAATTAAAAAATTAATAAAATAATATTTATCAAAATTACTTAATTTATAAAAAAAAAGATAAAATAATATTTTCTTTCCAAATTTTAAAAAATATTTATCAAAATTTTTCTTTCACAAAAAAATTCAACATAATAAAAAAATGTTAAGACTTAATAACCAATTAATTTTTTATTGACAAAAAATAATTTCTTCATTACAAAATAAAAATAGCGTATATTTGGGAAAAAAATCTGCTCTGATACGCGACAATATAAAATATATAATTGTAATTTGGGGCTGCCATCTTAGACCAAAGACCAAAACCATATTTATACTGCTCATTCATCAAACGCAGTCCGCCACTTCCGTAAGCCAAATTTTCTACTTTGTTTTTTCTTCATAAGGATTTTTCATTTCTTGTTTCTATTGATTCTCCAATTACTCGATTCGACGAGTTTTTCATTCAATGGAAGGGGCAGTAGCAGGATCTATTCTTCAATCGGCGACTGGGATTTGCGGGCCGGCAACTTCTGTTCGCCGCTCAACGTTTTTATCCGCCAAGGCCTCCGATTTTGTGCGACCTTCTATCACATGTAGTTTCCCACTTAAGGTATGTAAAGATTTATTCTTTAAAGGGTTTTCATTTTCTGATTAGTGATTAGGATTTTAGGGTTTTGCAATTAAATTTGGTCCATCTTTGATTGAATCATGAGATTAAAGATTGTATTTTTCTTCTAATTACCAGAAGAATCGATATTCAGTATCGTACGGAAAGTCGGTGGGTTTAGGCAGTAAGAGACGTACATTAGTGAAGGCATCATCATCGGATTCTGGTGGGTCGTTAGCTCGAATTGCACCACTTCAGTTGGAATCTCCGGTAGGGCAGTTTTTGTCTCAAATCTTGGTGTCTCATCCCCATCTTGTGCCAGCAGCAGTTGAGCAACAGCTTCAACAGCTGCAAACCGATCGCGACGCAGAGAAAGAGAAAGAGAAGGAGGAACCTCCGGTTGCCGGAACTGATTTGGTATTGTATAGGCGGATCGCTGAGGTCAAGGCTAATGAAAGGAGAAAAGCTTTAGAAGAGATTCTATATACCTTGGTTGTTCAGAAATTTATGGAGGCTGATATTACTTTAATACCCACAATTTCTGATAACCCAGCTGATAGAGTGGATACTTGGCCTTCCCAAGATGAGAAACTTGAGCAACTTCACTCCCCTGAAGCTTGTGAGATGATTCAGAACCACCTTTCTCTTATTTTGGGAAATAAGATTGGTGATTCTGCTTCTGTTGCACAAATAAGTAAATTGAGGGTTGGACAGGTTTATGCAGCATCAGTTATGTACGGTTACTTCCTCAAGCGTGTTGATCAGAGGTTTCAGCTCGAGAAGTCGATGAAAGTTCTACCGGACACATTGGATATTGGGGATGATAAGTCTGCAAAATCTGTTGGTGGAGAAGGTGGGTTTGAAGCTATGGGCATGGCATCCCATCCAGAAACCTGGGCTGGTGGCATTAGCCCTGGTGGGTTTGGCAGTGACATAAAGTCCTCTCGCCTTCGAAGTTATGTCATGTCCTTCGATGGAGAGACCCTTCAAAGATATGCGACGATAAGATCCAGGGAGGCTGTTTCCATCATTGAGAAGCATACAGAGGCCTTATTTGGAAGACCTGAGATTGTGATAACACCTCAAGGGACTGTTGATACCTCCAAGGATGAACTGATGAAGATCAGCTTTGGTGGTCTGAAGAGACTTGTTTTGGAGGCTGTTACTTTTGGTTCTTTCCTTTGGGATGTGGAGAGCTATGTGGACTCAAGGTACCATTTTGTTCTGAACTGATCAATGCAATCCTCTGGCTGTCAAAGCAAATTTGTTACAGAGCTGCTACTAACTGGATTTTAACAACCTCCTAGTAATTGCAGTAATATCTCTGTATATAATTTAGATGTTTTATGTTTATTTGAAATGGTGTTTGGTTGGGTGTGTGAAATTCGTTCATCAAAGTTAACTATGATTTACTTATATATTGATGGATTTTAATGTTTTTTGTTGATTATTCCAACTTGAACTAAAAAATCAGAAATAAGCAAAGGAGATAGCGGTTGAAGCCATTTTAGCCAATAAGGAGCTACTGAATTATTTTCTACTAACATGCTTAAAAGAAAAATAAGTTGAACCAGTAACTAAAGATATGTAATCTTGTTCCCATTTCAGTACCAGTAAATGTTTTCTTGAGCAAACTATCGAACAAGTTGGAGGCAATGCTCAAACCATTCAATGCCTTCACCACATTGCTCACATTCTCTAGTTGCGCACCTCTATGAAATGTGTAATTTTTGAGGCCTCAAACTTCAACCGTTTATATTTGGTTCGACTTGTTTAAGATGTATAAAGTTTACTTATTTGACTCTAAACTTCTAGTTGCTTTTTTGGTTCAAACTTTTAGTTTTTTATTTAACCAACTCCAATTTGTAGGTGACTATTAGTTGTCACTTGAAAGATTTGGTTTAAAAAGGTAGTGTTTGATTTGTAACTAGCTCATATATGAGTTTCTTCATTCAAGGCATCCCAAACAGAGGTTTGGTGATCTGAGGGCTAGTGGTGGCTTAAGGTTTGAGGTTGTAAATGAACCAATATGCTTGCGAACAGTTCAGTGCTTGGCTCGCTAAAAGATCATTCGAGTTCGTTCACTCGGCTAAACAAGCCGTGCTCGTGAGCTCGAGAACTGATTAACAAACTGTTTCGTTAAAGTGTTTACGAATATATTCCTGTTCAAGAATATATACTAATTTCGTTAAAGTGTTTATAATTTATTTTTTAATTCGAGTTCGAACTAAACTTTCAAGTAGAGCTTCACCATATATAAAATTAAACAAGCCAAGCTTGAAAACTAACCGAACTTGAGCCTGGTATAGTTCAGCCCGGCTCAGCTTATTGACAACTCGGGTTGAATCCACTCCATTGCCTCCCCTTGTAACTTTGGCCAAAGAAAATTTTGTAATATATAAATTAGCACACGATGTTTTTTGGAGAATAGCACACGATGTTTTAATGCTTTTCCAAATGACACACACATGTTTGAGAGCAAATGACCGATTTAACATTTTACTGAAATGTGGTTTCATATGAAATTTGGTTTAGAAAGAGGAGAGGAGCTGATTTAAGAAGTATTTAGTTTGTAAATATTTCATTAAATTGAAGACGGTGTTTGAATTCACAAAGACTTACACATAATTTCACCAATTGTGACGATAATAGATTGCATCTCTTTATAAACTGTTGCACTTCCTTTCTCCTATAAGTGCACATCAACGTTTTCGTGAGCTTATATATATATATATATATATATATATATATGTAATTCCTAATTTATTGTTGTTGTCAATTTCTGCACTGTCATTGCTAAATTTGTGAATATCAACTTTTTCAGGAACGTACTTCTAATTTTTTATTTCGAAATATGCCCGTATGAGATTTTAAATATGTGCACATATATAACTGCTATCTAATCTATTTTTTGAAAGAGTTCTTTTTTTAAGAGACTATCCAATCTTTTTCTTTTTCAATCCGTAGATTCCCTTCACAAATTAGAACAACTTTGAATTTTGACTTCTTTGATTTCATACTTAAGGTTTGAGTTGTGATTATTAATAAACAAATCCAACGGACTGTTTCACTTTTTTGTCAAAATAGGTAATCTAACCTAAAGAGAAGGGAAAATGTAAGAATTGAAATTAAATTTTCTTGGTAAAATAACTGCACTGTCAACCACCGCACCAACTCTTTGCCCTTAGACCGTTTCGCTAATTTTTAATATAAATCCAACTGATGGAGTAATAATTGTAATATATATTTTTTTATATATAAAATGACTCGTACAAAAACTAGACCTAGAAGAATTAAGAAAAGCACTTCAAGGTTTTCAAAGTAATGTCACAACAATCGACCAAAGAGCAATGAAGCTCTCCAGCTCTTCAACATAAAAGATGCTAAATCTTATTCAGCAGCACAACATCTGGCCTGCTTAATTGGAAAGCTTAAAGCAGAAAAAAATACTGCAGATCTAAAGAAATATCCTCTATTAGGGTCTAAAATAATGGTTAAATAATCAACCTTTTATCATACCCTACAACATAACCAGTCAATTATGTCATCCACAATTTCTTGTCGTTCGGGTTCAAATAGGAGATCGTGTAGGAATCCTTCATATAATTTGATGGTTTTATCGGATGAGGAAGCTTCTTTATACAGTTTTTGTGAAGCTTCTGGGTCAGTTACAGTATCAGCAGTACCATGGAGAACTAGGAATGGAACAGATACTCTGTGAAGATTCTGCTGCAAGTAACTGGTAACTTGGAGAATTTCATAACCCGTCCTTACCCTAATGGATCCAGTGTACACTAGTGGGTCAGAATATTTGACTAGAAGTGCCTCCGGATCCCGAGAAACCAGCGTCCCCTGCTTATTCGCAGCACTTACTTGGAACGTTGGAAACAAAACGGAAAATATTGGGGCAAGCACCTGCAATTAAGAACGAGTGGCATAACTAGTTAACAAATCATACATCATTGGTGATTAAAAGATGCTATACTGTTAAATATTGCACACAATACCTAAGAACAAGCTTATTTCTTTTAAAATTTCGAAAAACAATAACACTAAATTGTTCTTTATCATTCATCAAATTGGAATATAAACTTGATAGTTTTATAACAACCCTCATTAACCTTCTACCTGATATTATTGCTTATGCCATGTCAGATTTTTAACAATTTGATTGTGAGTATCTTAAGGGAGATCAAGCCAATCTAATTTGAACGTGGTTACACCTACAATTATGACCAATTTTTTAAATATTAACCATTATTGCAAAGAATGGCCAATTTAGTGAGGAAAAAAGTCCCTCCATATTCTCTGTTATACGATTGAAGCTGTGAAGAAAAAGAGTAATGCATACCGCAAAAATAGGATGGGATGGCTGAACTCCAACTGCAGGGGAAGTCAGCACTACACCAGCTACACGTGCTTCAATTTTTGGATCCATCACTGCCTGCAGTTTTTATATGAAAAATACTGTTAGAAAGAGCATTTGTGGAAATTTATGACTGAGAAAAGCCATTAAGAAGCATTGGATAGAAATACATAAGTGCATTCCGATCTTACCTTAAGAATAATGGCTGCTCCTGTTGAGTGACCAAAGCAAAAACATCGAAGCCCAGGATGATCTCTTACAACTTTATCGAGAAATGATTTCTATAAACAGTTGAACAGAAAGAAGATCGCCTCTCATTGATCAGATATAAAGCAAATATTGCCAATCATCACTTTCTTGTAACAACATTAAAAAACATACCAAGTCACTGACAGCGTAATCGATAGAAGGAAGATATGCATGCAGCCCATCACTCCCACCATGTCCTGGTACAAGAGGAGAAACAACAGAAGATAATGTAAGATAACCAGGAATTCAATCTATGGTAAATGAATAGTGCATGCAATGCAAGCACAATGTCTATTAGCAATATTGTATGTTTCAGAGAACAAGATCAATGCAGTATAACTTCCATAGAGAAAATCAGCAGCAGTTCACCCAGATAAAGATTAAAGTACAGAGTATCTCTCGTTTGACTGAGAAATTCAGAAAGCAAGTACAACGCCTATGAAAATGCAAAGTAACTGAATGCATAACTTAAAATTATACTGAGCTGGTTATTTTCAAGTTCAGCAGCTGAAAAGCTTCACACATGTAATGAAACGTCACAGACAGAAGAAAATCTAAGTCTCTCTAAATTGAAGGTGTATGTCAAGATGCACCTGGATAACGTTCCTTCTTTAGGCTAACTTGTGGATCTTAGAATTAATGCAGAAACAGGCAAGAGAAACTTTATCAAAATAGAGGATCAATCAATTAGCTCAAAAATACATAAAATTTCATAACATATTGTGGTTTCTGATTCTAGAGTTAATAATATGGCAAATTATTTCATGGACTAATCTTACTTCAAAGAAGCTTTAGACCCAATACATGCAAATATCATGCTTACACCTGAACAGAAGCTTCAAATTTTACTTTTTGCACCAATGGACATCCCATTCCTGCAACATCCAAATAATAGTTGCATTGTTGAAGAATGATCTCTAGATCACTAAACACTAAGAGAAATAACGCATGAATGCAAGGATGGTTTAACTTTCAACAAATATCATCGATATACTACTATTATTATATTAACATAATCTTCTTCTTTATCTTTTTCTTAGAACTCGGATACTATTCAAGTGCATTCACTTTTTGGATCAATATTTGATAAATAATTTCCCATTTTGATTCTTGGCAACCTGGTCCCATCCCCCTTAAAGCTTTAGAGGCTCAAACGGCAAGAAACAGCCAGTTGAATTGGTTATTCCAGTCTGTTCCAGTCCAATGAGTAACAAATACAGGCCTAAAGAGGGAAGGGGCAGCAGGTTGTCTAGCAAGACGAAAAAAAATCAAAAGGATTGGATCATTCTAGGAGTTAAAAGCTGGACGGTCCAAAACTGTTAGCCTGCTGGATTGTGTGGAGAAACACTCAGATATAACTAATTAGCTAGTTAATGAGCTGGGTTCTCTGAGTTGGGACAATTGATATTTGTTAGAAAAATCCAGCTCAGTATTTGGGACTAGGAATAGTGAGAGAAAACTTCCTTAGCTTATAAGCTCTATAGCAGTATTTGCATTTACTAAACTTCTTTTTCCTTATTCTTGTTCTTCTTTTTAAAGTTTGAAATGGTTCTTTACTTACCAAATTCCAAACTATGAAAAGGAAATAGAGGAGCTCACCCGCCAAATGAGACCAAAAGAACCAAACTGAATTTGATTCGCCAGTTCAATGAACCGACAGCTTCTGATTTCAAGATGTAAAAATCAAAGGGCTTTAGATCCAAGTTCAGTAAAGATGCAAATAATTAAGAAATAACAAATTAACCATAAATTCCACACCACCATCTGCCCCTATCTTCAAATTTTCCTTCCCACACACCTCTCCCCTGTTCCTATTTTTTCTCCTGTTATTTCTATGAACTAGACTACTGTACATTGAAAGGAAATGCAATCACCAATAACAAATAATGAATTTTTTTTAAAAAAATAATGACTCAAATATTTGTTGACAAAAAGTTTGGATAACATTTTTTACAAGTAGCGTAAAGATTTAATTGGCTTATTATGAGAAAAGAACCTTGTATTAATTATTTCAAGAGAAATTTGACACTTACCAATCCAGTCCATTCCATATACCTTAAACCCATGAGAATTCAGCTGCTTTGCAAAATCACTGTATCTGCCACTGTTTGAACAATAGTAGAGTGAGCACATACTGCAACTAAAAATGGATTCAACATAATTACTGAGTAGCTATTTGGTATAAATCACAAACCTATGTTCATTCAAGCCATGCATGACAACCACCAATCCCCTGCATAGATAGGGAAATCCTTTTAAGTTAAGACTTGAAAAGCAAAAAATAATAGTTGTGAACTCAAAACCACAACAACTTGAAGGATTTAAATCAATTAGAAGTATGATAGGCTTGAATAATTAATCATACAAAAAAACTACAAGCATTCGATGATCATTGAAATTAAAAAGGAGCTAATTGCAAGAAAGCATTTCCTTGAAAAAAAAATCATTTCATGTAACCTTTTTTCCCCTTAATATGTTCATTTCCTTTTTAACATAAAGTACATAATTAGATTCTTGATCCGAGCAACTAAACAGTAAATGCTATTCCTCCAAAAGTTCAAAGCATAAATTAAAAGATGATTACATAACAAATAATTTTCTGTTGTACACATTTTTTAAACCAAAAGCGCATCTATGATTCATCCATGGAAGAACATGAAACCCTGCAGAATATACCAAATGCAGGAAACCTGACTATCCCCTTCCTTACATCAGATAATTAGAGATCTTGTTTTACACTTTGTAAATTTTCGAAAAAAATTAAAGCAAGCAAGGGAGGAGGTAAAAAAAGAAAAAGGCTGGATTATTTATGGAACATAAGTTGGCATACATTTGTCTCAATTGTCTGGAATAATTTTTTTAGAAGTATTTTATGGAACATAATGTCGTATGTAGAACGATGGTATGCAAGTCTGGGAGTGGAGAGTGTGGACCAAATCAGAAACCCACTTGCAGTCGGCCATAATGATTCTGCAGAGAGGATCTACTTCTTGTTTTTGTTCTCAAAGTAAGTTTACAAAATTGGGTATTCAAGGAGAAGGAATTTTCTTGATAAAGATTTAGAATTGCGTGCCAAATGATAACTGCAGCAGAAAAGAATAAAAGGACAGTCCAACAAATGCATACAACAACAGAGTATGGACAAACAAGCATGTAAGCACAGTTCAAAAATTACTGCACAATAAGATAAGGGAGGGACCAATTGAAAGGAATAACTTGGATGAACTAGAAATCACCAATGGAATTAGAAACGCATCTGAAGACAAATATTTGAACAGGAAGAATAAACAATCAACTGTCTTTATTCAAATCAGTTCATTCTTTCTCAATCAAAACAACAAAAACAGAGGGCCTGGCGTGTCTAATTTCATTTTCACAGGTAAATTAATTATTCATTTTGTTCAAGAGCTAATTTTAACAAAATTGAAAAAGCACATCCAATTATATAATAAATGAAATAATTAAACTACCTGATTTTGACAGAAACCGGTGTCCATGATTGCGTAAAAATTGTATCCCCCCTGCTTGTCACAAACTGTGCAAATTCTCTAACCGAATTCACATCGTCGTCCTGTAACACCCTCCGGATTGCCAACGCTCTCCTCGTGGCAACTTCCTGATCCACCACGGCAGCGCCACCGCCACCGCTCTTCCACGGAATTATTCTGGCTGGGACCCTTACCATTGTGGTAGAACTCTGTACTTTTTCAAAATCTTTCGGCCTGTCACCGGATGAACCACTAATCGGCGCAGTCCGTCTCCGGCCACGGAATGGCAGAAGAATAAATAAAACGACAGCGTTTAACAACATTAAAAAACTCTTAAACACTCTAACCGAGAACAACGCATTAATACGGGTACTAGCACCGGAAGTTAGAATCAAATTGGAAGAAGATGAAGCCATGGATGATGATGATGATTTTCCGACAAAAATCAGCGGCGTTTTGAATTCAGAAATCGGAACAAGCTTTATAATGGAAATTCTGTTAGCACGAAACAATTGGTACGTAGGATTTTTGATAAAGAATTGAGTTTCTCTGATTGGATTTGATTGAAGAATTGATGTATAAGAGATCATAAAAGCGCTTATACAATACAACAGAGAAACTGAAACTTAAAAAATGGAAGTTTCAATGTTTTATGCTGATTTTGTTTTGCTATATTTAGTTGGAACTTGCAATGTTATATAACCAGAAGAACATCGAAGAAGCCTCTAGGCTCTTGTAATTTTGTGAATGAAACCCAAAAAGGGAACAAATTTTGGTTTTAAAATTAAATTAAATTATGTAATTCATAATTTTATGTTTGTTCGGAATATAGATTTATCTTTATCCATAAATAAATATTATTCGCTAGATTTTATTTTTTCACAATTTTTTTTATTTTTTTCACAATTTTTTTTTTTGGTTATAATTTGTTACCTTTCAAAAAATATAATTTATTGGAAACTTATTTCACTAAAATGAAAATTATATGATCTAGCCCTCGGATTTTATTCAATATTAGGATGATTATGAAAAATTACAAAATTATCCCTGATTTGTGTTAAAATAAGTTATTTTATTTCTGTAATTTTAAAATTAAACTATTTTATTTTTATATTTTAATTATGTTAGACTAATTTGTACTTATGTTAAAATAACACTCTATTTTGATTTTCTTTAAATTTTTATTTTTTAACTATTTATCTAATTTATTTTACTAAATTTATGACTTATTATTTATTCTAAAAGTATTTATAATTTTATTCACAAACAAATTTTAGATTAGGTTTTAACAAATTCTTTGCCAAAGTAATAAAAGACGATTTTGGCATCGAATTTAAAACTTATGAGGTTGAAAAAAATTTCAAATTTCTTCTGGAGTAAATGATAACACATAGGTTTAATAAGGTTAATTACATAATTAGTAAGAGAATTGACAAAAGATAGTGTATTATTTTAATAGAATGACGAATTAGTCCACTAAATGAAAATATATGGATAAAAAAATTTATTTTTAAAACTAAAATCAGAAAACAATATATTTCAACAAATTAAATAAACATATTCAAGAAACATAATAAAAATTTTTCTAAGGTCAATATAATAATATTACCTCCGTTTTTATGAGATGTTTACATTTCCGTTTTTTGGTGTTTTTTTGAATTGTTTACATTTCCATTTATAGTAAATTTTGTAATTGTTTATTATTATTTTTCTATTGGTATTGGTAAAAAAGTAAGTTTTTTAAAGGGTTAGTAATTGTTTATTATTATTTCTGTATTGGTATTGGTGAAATAGTAAATATAAAAATATGAAAAAAACGGAGATGAGATCGTAACAGAAAAAATTAGATCAATTTTTTTTTCTATAAATTTTAACAGAAAAAGAGATTTTTATGCACACTTTTTACTAGGATGTAGAATTGATGCTATAGATTTTGTATAGAAAAATGATGATAAAATATATTTTTAGAATCAAAATTATAAATTGTTTTGAATTTTGTGTAAAAAATAATTTTTTTTTAATTAATCATAAGATGTACTGAACAGATTTCAACTATAAATATCATATTTAAATAGCCGCATTTATACTAATTCCCCTTTAAATTGAATAAATTCTTTTCGAGAGACATCACTCAAATCTCAAGTTTTAAATAATTATTCTAAGAGAATGTCAAAACTTTTGTAGATGCATGCATAAAAGCTTTGTCAATTTGAAGAAATTAAATAGAAAAGAGTGGTTAATATTGATCCTCCTTTCTAGAAAGGGTCCACCAATGATGTTGATTGGTCGTTAAGTTTTGATTACACTTGACGAAAAATGTGTGAAAAATTAAGGGAAAGACTTATTAGTTGAGGTAAACAGATTAGAGGGATATAATTTTAATTAAAGATAATTAGTTTCTTTTATCTAATTGTTTGTCCAAAAAAAATAAGTTCCATTTTGCGACAACCATTATTGTATTTTTCTATTATATTCTCATTAACAATAGAAGATAATTATATTTTTTAAAAGAAATAAAAAATAATTATCTAAATAAGATATAAAAGTAAATAAATTTATTAATAATAGAAAATTTTTTTAATATTTCTCAAAATAAAAAAAAAAAAATAATTATGAGACAGATAGAGTAATTATATACAAAATATAAGTATGTGATTACAAATTTTCCATTATTTATTGCGTAATTTTTTTCTTTTTTTTTTTTTGGTTTTTGGCGCATTGATTGTGCTATCTCAATTTCTAAATTGAAAATGAAATGTTGAATTATTTTGATTGGAGATTTTGAATCTCTGTCTGCCTATGCGGGTTTTGGAAGAGATTTTTTAGCAAAAAAAAAAAAAAAAAGACTAGAACACATTAAAGTTCCTAAAAATGGGTGGAAAATATAAACGATTAGCATATTTTTAAAGTTTTAAAAAATAAGTGGCATATAGTTTGAAAAATTATAGTAAATAACATTTTTTATAACGACTTACATTTATGCTCCTAATAATAATAATAATAATAATAATGGGTGTTTGAAAAGTAAAGATGATATACTTTCTTCTTCTTTTTACGCTTCATTCAATCGAAAATAACATCCCACTCTAAAGCTGCCGGAAGCAGAAGGGCAGATTTCTTCTTCTTCTTTTTCTTCTTCCTTTTTCTTATTTTTGTTTGAATTTTTAATTTTTTTATTTGCTTTCAGATTTGTGTATAAAAGATATGTTTGTGATGATTTTTGTTTGGATTTTATGCTTGGTTATTGTTTGTGGTGGTTAGGGATGAATATTACCCTATATACTAGTATATGGAATATATATACTATTCTTTGGAGTAGAGAGAATAGACAGTGGCGAGTAGGATTTTTGAGGAAGAAGAGGAGGAAATGTGCTATTATATATGAACTGTATATACTATTATATATACTTGTATATACTTGGGGATATGGGGAAGGGGATTTGATAAGTCTCGAACTCGGAACCTTAGGTTCAAGAAAGAAGTACCTTACCACTAGGCAACTAACTCCTTAGGCTTGGAATAAGTCTAACTTAACTAGCAAAACACTCTAAATACTTAATAGATAAGTCATCTACTTATTTCACAACATTATTCTACTATTTTATTTTTAAAATTAAATTTAAAAAGTTTAAATCAATATACTTAATACATTGCTCAAAAAATTAATAGTATAATATAATTAAGGGATAATGCAAAAAACCTCCCCATGTTTTGACCATATATACAAAAAACTCCCTGTCTTTTTTTTTAGACAAAAAAATCCCCATTTTATATTTTAGTCAACATTTTCCTCCTTCTGTCTATTTTTTCCGTTAAAATAACGGTTGAAGGACCAAAATATAATTTTTATGAGCAATTTTGTAAAAACTCAAGAAATCAAGGACTATTCAAGAACTTTCCCTTCTTCTTCAACCTTCCTTCCTTCTTGAAACTGCCTCCCTGCACACCGCCGGCCACATCCGCCATATCCGACCAGAACCCTTCCCTTCTTCTTCTTCCTCCCATCCAACCCACAGTCCCTGTCGCCGCTCACACCTTCATCTCATTCTTCTCCATTATCAAATCATAACCATCTCTGTTTTGAAACCCAAAAAATCGCATCATTTCTCTCCTCCACACCTAGAAATCGCAAATCTGAAGGAGTATGCGTTTGGACCTAGATACTGGTCTGAAGCAGAAGAAAGGTTCACTAATCTCGGAGATGAGTCGCTTTTAAGTACGGATGAGTTTAGGTGGTTCGGCGAAATGGAAACGATCTCTTCCACTATCCTCGAAAGCCCCATTTTTGGCGGATGAGAGGAGCATAACGGAAACAGAGTCGGGATGTATTTCCCGACGAGAGAAGAGGATGAATTGCTATTTGCCAATCTGAGAGAACTGCCGAAGTGTTCGGTGTTCAGGCAACACCATGGGCTGGAAAAGGATGGAAGGAGGAAGGAAGGTTGAAGAAGAAGGAAAAGTTCTTGAATAGTCCTTGATTTCTTGAATTTTGACAAAATTACCCGTAAAAATTACATTTTTGTCCTTTAACTGTTATTTTAACGGAAAATATAGACAAAAGGAGGAAAATGTTGAGTAAAATATAAAATTGGAATTTTTTTATCTAAAAAAAAAATAAGGAGTTTTTTGTATATATGGTCAAAACATGGGAAGTTTTTTTGTATTATCCCTATAATTAATAATATTGGTAAGGTATATATAATGAACAATTCTCTTTAAAGAAAGGATATATACGATGATGCTTCATCCCTTTATGCGCCAAAAAAGACTTTCTCCACCTCAAATTGGTTCGGCGCCATAATATTCTGTTCTTGTTGTTTGTCATTGTTTATGAAATTGTAGATTCCTAGGATTTTCAACCCATAATATAGAGGAACATCATTTTTTTTTCCAATATAAAATGAAATTAAGAACCATTTTATTTTATAAATATAGATATATATAATAATAATAAGATACTAAAAGAGAGAGGTAGGTAGTAGTGACCCCCCCACCCTGTAATGAAACGACGTAGTTTCACATATAGTTCTGCGTTTAACATTTTTTTGCGGACAAAAAATATGCAGTGTCTTTACCTTTCGTAAACTCACTCTCTCCTTCTCTGTTTCCATTCCTTTGCGTGCCTTTTTTCGGTTTCTATACCTTCTTCTCCATTCTATTTGTATCTACAGCATTGAGGAATTGAATTACAATTAGGTTTGAGATCCTCTTCAGGTATGTTTCTGATCTTTTTTCCCATGAAAAATTCTACTTAATCCAATGTTTGTGCTTCATCTTCCTGTAAATTTCACTTTCATATCTAGAGTTTCTGGTCTTTTTTTTCCCATGAAAAATTCTAAGTTAATCCAATGTTTGTGCTTCATCTTCCTGTAAATTTCACTTTCATATCTAGAGTTTCTTTTGTAAATTAAAAAAAAAAAAAATTGAAGAACATACATGGCTGTAAATTATAATTTATTAAATAAAATTAATGATTTCCATAGAACTCAAGTCCTAGCAATTGTGTCTTATTTTTATTTTATGTTAGGTTTAGAGGTAAAGGTTGGGTTATTTCATTTGAAGTTCCTATTTGCATCTAATTGATTTTGTGTATTTTTTATTTTATGTAATGGCACGTCATTTCTGATCTTGTGTTGGATTTTAGTTTTTGTGTTTATTCTCATCTCGAGGCTATTTAATTTTTGTTTTATTGAAACCTTTTGAGGTTTAAAATTTGCTCAATACCTGTTTGATGAAATGTCTCTTACAATTTATGTTCATGTATTTTCAACACCAATAGTCTTTTATATTTTTACACTTAATTTTAGGCTCAAAATCATCCATCTATTCCGTTTGAGCTTGCAACTTCTTTTAGTTTTGAAATTTGATTTGATGTAATAGTTCCATGTAAAAAACATAAAGGTAAATGAATTTCACAATGCATTTGAATCGCACCTCCTAACATTACTCAAATCAATATAAGAACAAATTTAGACATAACCATCACCATTTAATCAAAATAATTACATTATATTCTTTGGATTTTATAGCAAATTTTAAGACTATTATTTATTAAATGGGGATTAGTCATTATAATTGACTCTTTTATAAAAGGTATTGGTGGATAATCCCTTAGGGAAAAAGTTGTTCCTCACTCACATGTACCCCTGAAACTAAAAACTACTACAATAAGTTAAAAAGGTCAAAGATATGGTGCATAATTTTTTAAGGAATTGCATTGTGAACCTCTGGTGGTAGAGAAACAGTAGTAAATGAGACCTGAAATTTGAAAGAAAGATCTCAAATTGTTAGTAAAAAAATTGTGTATTGCTGGAGCTATCATGAGCAGTAGAGACACTTAGTAATGCTTACAAGCTTGCCACTAGAAAAAAAATTTGAAAAGTTGATCAACATTCTCCAAAGCTTTGGTTTCATCAAAGGAAACAATGATATGAAAAGAAAATAAATTTTGTTAATCCCATGATATATAATTGCAGGCTTGACCATGATAATACAACAGATAGGATTAACTTATAGTGTTTGAATCTACCATTTGCAAGTTTATCCCACTTTTGTACGCAAAGTCAGCAATTGCATATGCGTTAGTTGTCTATGTTTGTAATTTGCATATATATAGTATTTAAGTAACCTCACATCATCATTAGAATTTTTGCTTGAGGAAATTTCATTATTAAGAGTTACATAATTAATTAGTTAATTTAATCTCAAAATTTAATGTTGATGGCAAATTTTTATCTTTTTAGTCCCTCTGTTTTCAAATATCAAATTGTTAAGTTTTTATTTTTTGAAATATGCAATAATTTAATCCTGAAAGGATTAAATAATTAATTAAGAAAAAAAAATGATAATAATGAAAAAAATCTAATATTAAAAACACAAGAACTAAATTGTCTATGCCAAAATTTAGAGACTAAATTATAATTATCCCTTAAAAAAACTATTAAACCTCTAAAATTTACCTTAACGCTATATTGCAAAATGCTATAAAAGTAGCATTTTGACTAAAAGCTATCTAAAATGATCTTGCCAAATAACCTAAAACCAATTTCCCACCAATTTGGAAAGAAATAATTTGAGACTAATGGGATTATGTTTCGATTCATTTTTACTTCTTTTTACTATTTAACAGTTTCTTTTTCTCATATCTTCGCAATTCTACTATTAACAGTTGTTGACTATATTAATTTTAATGGTTGATCAATTATTGGCAGAAGATTCTAAGATTTTTAAAGAATTGAAAACCTGAAGCCACTGAAGGATAAAGCCCGAGCACGATGGGGAATCTGAAAGCACAGATTAGCTAGCCTTTGCTGTACCTCCCTGTGTAAGAAACACAAAAAGGAAAAGAAAAAGCACACTCCCTACGCAGGCATTATCCTGTTCAGGTTCAAAGGGACTTTCTCAGCCTGCCCTGCTTTACTCTTTTAGCCAAACGGCCATAGTACTAAAGCAGAAACAGGCACCCCTGGTGCGTTTCTTTCGTCAAGACAATAGCCAAAAAGGAAAAAACTTAAGGAAGGCAATAGAAAAGAGGCAACTCCATCACTGTTTTTTATTACCGCAACACATGAGATGCAAACACATATAAAACTTTCCAAGACCTAATTAACTAAAGTACTAAACCCTCCCAACTTACCTATATCTTGAACAAAAAACATTCATATCCTGTTCTTCACAACGTAGAAATGCGCTGGAGTTCTGAGGATTTTCAAACCATATCCTTGTCCTTACATGCCCCTGTAAGAATATTCCACATATGGCAAATCAACATGAGCATTGAATGAAAAAGGTTCTAGCAAAATTAAAAAGTAAAGCATGAAAGCAATTATCCGATATGTAGCAGTAAAAAAATCAGAAACTAAAGAAGTTAAGCACTTGTTAGGTAAAGCTAGTGCTTTTGGCTCATAGCTTATGACAAAAACGAATACCAATTATACATAATAAGCTAATCATAAAATAGCATGTGGCTGTAGTTGGAAATGATAATCAGCATTTACTAGTAACTATATTCAGTTTGGTTTTAGGGCATGATCCAATTGTAACTGGAAATGATAAGGGTGGAAAAGAATAAATTTCTTTTTTATCATAGCTGCAGGTCACGTTCAAAGTTTGCAACTTCAAGATTTTACGATATTCCGCAAGTTCTTTTAGATGTTTTGTGAATTTGACCTTTGCCTTTCAGTTGATTTAGTGTAACTGACTGGCAAGTAAATTTCTCCGCCAACTTCACCATGTTGTTCTCCACTAATTGTTTTCTTTGCAGCTAGGAACTCAGCACTCATTGCCTCCATTCCATGCTTCACGGCTTCCTCTGCACTACTGTTGCACCTAAAACCTGACTAAGGCTAACCCGCAAGTATATGGAGTCTTTGCAATACAATGATAAGCGACCAAGTTTGTATCCTCAAAGAAATGTTAGGTTTATGCAATTACTAATTTTTCCAAATGAGCAAATAAAAATAAAACAAAGTGAGCAAATAAAATAGCGTGATTGGAGATTTAACTAAATCTAAAAGCAAGACGAACAAAAAGAAACAAGTTAAATGTTTATGATGTGAGGTGGAAGATAGTGATTCTAGATAGCTTAGGTTTGCAAACCTGTTACCAAAACTTAAAAATCAAGAACTCTTCTAACTAGCTATGCCAAGAGCAAATATTCAAGATAAAACAATTAATTATTTAAGATAAACTAGTCAACACATTCGTAAATCATATTTCATTAATCATTTAGCAAGAATCAAAATCCTTCCTAGAGATAGACAACTCATTCTCCCTAGGTTCTTAACATAACAAAATTCCAGTATGAAACTCTGTCCAAAGAATTAAAGTTCAATACCTAATTATAACAAATGGCAGCTAATCACCTGTTAATCAGACAAGTATCTCTTCTGTTAAGAATAAAGGCATAACTAAAAGAAATTGTTCATCAAATTAAGCATAGCGACATTCATACAACCCTAGGGTAAGATGAAATTAGCCCATAAACGTAAACTCAATCAAAGCAACTGAAATAATCCCAAGAAATTCCATTACAACTGACTATTTACAATGGAATTTAATCTGGAATTTAAACAGTTGGCGAAACAAGAAATGGCAGCAGCAAAAGAACCAGAAATGCAAATCTCAACAGGAATTAAAACGAAACATCAACTGAAAATCTTTGCAAACAATTACCAATCATTTTCGCCAAAAGGTTTTGGTTCTAGTGGACTTTTCCAGCGAGCTACAGAAACTGTACAACGAATGTAAAGCAGAAGGGAGGACGCTGGACTGGAACGAGTGGCAGCTGGCGGCGTGATGGAGTTCCGGCTTTAATGGTTGAAAATCGATGCTAGCGGGGAATAGAAACGCTGAAGTCTGAGCGACTCGGCGGTGGTGAACAGGGAACGAAGGAGCAGCAGCAAACCGCAAGCAACTCCGTTTATGCTTGTTATTTTCAAGTACCAATCGACAGAGGAACTCGCTCTGCTAGTGGTGGGTTCTGGTCATTCCCCTGTTCTGATTTGCTCACGGTTGTCTCTGGTTCTCTCTTCTTTCAATCGATAGAATAGAGAAGATGAAGTGAAAAAATCCTGGTGTGCTACCATGATGGTCTGAAGAGAACGAAGATGAACCGATCAATCCCTCTTCTTCCTCCTTTTTTCTCGAATCAAAGATAAAACAGATGATGTAGTGGTCTGATCTTCTTCTTGCCCCCGATCCCCCTCTCTCTGCCCACCATCGTGTTCTTTGTTTTTCTTTTCAGTACGCTGCGTATTTTCAGCTTCCCCTTTGCCCAAAATGCATGCCTGTGCTGCGTTTTGCTCCAGCTTTGCTCAAGGCTAAAACGCAAGCTTCCAATTCGTTTTGCACCAGCAGCTTCTCAAGGCCCAAACGCAAGCTTCCTCTGCGTTTTGGCCAACATCTTTCTTTTCAAAGCGATACACGACATTTCTTTGTATTGTTCCTTTCCTCCTAAAATACCTCTTAATTTTTTTTTTAAATTAGAAAAAATTCTGAACAACTGAACAAAAACGTTAAAAACATCAACAAAAGTATAAGAAGTAATTGAAAATAACAAAAAACTAATAGACGTTAATTAAAACGGAAATAAAATAGATGAAATTATAATAAAACAATTACCCACGCTTACAATGATGCTCACCCTCAAGCATTCATCATGGCATAAATTAGAAAATCATCGAGCATCACCAATTTATGAAGATTCAATGAACTCATTCTTAAGCATCAAGGTTACAAACACAATGTTATTCATTGCTAGAATCAATTTTTCACCTTATTGATATGCCAAGTGATGATCTGATTCGCTTCTTTAAGTGTTTCTCTCTGTGTGTTTAAGGACTATAAAAATGACACTCAACCATGTTTATTATGCAAACTACCATATGCTTGTTAAAACATCAAATCTCCACCAAAGATTTCCACCAAAAGGTCTTTCAATTGTTGAAATGAGGTTAGGCTTAAGGTATGATAATAGGTATCAATCGGCTAAGCATTGAGTAATATGAGCAATTTAAAGGCAAAAACAAGTCACTGAACTCTCCTAATTACTCTCACAACTTCTCACCCCCCAACTCAATATTTTTATTTTTTGTTTTTTTTAAATATTTTTTTATGAATTTTAGAATGACAAATTTATGCTCCAATATCTTTGGCCTTTTACATATGTAGCTACCTCTTTTACGTAATGAACTAGAAGCAAATTGAAAATGTTTTAACCATATGGACCTAAAAGCAAATCAACCAGATATCCAGGGTTTTCACTATCCACAATTGACTCAAAATCTAAAATTGACTTTCCCAAAACTGATTCAACATCAGTACATTACTAAACCTCCCAATGAACAAAGTATAAAAACCCCTTTTCTTTATTATTGTTTTTATTTTTATTTTTTATTTTTTATTTTTTACAATAAGAAGCTTCAACAAATTAGCAAGATAGATGGAGGCTAAACATTTCATGATAATTTCACAACTGAGTCTAGAAACTCCTAAATTCCACAATTGCTCAAACCCACACTTAAATTGAATCATAAGCTTTACTTAAGTTACTTATAATTGCTCATATACCCAATGAGGGTAAAAATTGGTAATAATTCAAGAGAGGCTCCAAGTGATGTGATCGGATTTCAACAAGGAAAGGTATGAGGCTCAAAAGGGGCTCACTAAGGGAAAACATATAATAGGTAGGCAATTTAATCTAAATGGTTAATTTTAGTGCCTTAATCATTTCAATGCTTGATAGATAATCGTAATTTGGTCTCAAAAAGCATGCAAAAACAAGTTCTAGAAGTGCATCAACAAGATGGCATACACTCACTGGAATAATTCGTTTAATTTCATTGGACAATGACTCAAAAATCTTGCAAGGTTGGCAAGGCTCATTAAACAAGGCATATTCAAAAGGTTAGGCAATCACCGATTTAAGTAACTTCAAGTACAAATTACAAGCCACATTGATACGAGAGAAAATTTTCAAATTTTTGCTCAAGCAATGGTGATTTTCCAGTTCAATCCCACAATTATGCCAGATGACAAATAGAAACAAAAACACACACATAAGAACATAAACACAGAAATAAAAACAAAGAGCACCAATTACCTAAACTACCCCACACTTATAAAAACAACATTGTCGTCAATGTAAAAATCAATTGAAAGTGAAGAGAAAACCTGGCTGAAGCACATAAAGTGCATTACTGGGGCAGCTAACACAGAAAGTAATTAACAGAACGGTTAATAGTTCTCAAGCACCACGTTACCAATTTTTAATTTTTTTTTTTGAAATGGTGAATACTAATAGAAATGAAAATGATGAACTAAAGACAAGACAAAAATAGAAATGAAAAACCTGGCACATGTGTGTAGAAGCTCTGGAGATGAATGGAAAGTGAAATGGGCACTGCCATACTCGTTGTGGGTAGTAACTGGAATTGATACTGCAAGTTCACTTTTTGATAATATTGCAGCAGGTATGGACTGCATGATAATAAGAAGCTTCCACTCATATTGAGACTTCTAAGAAGAATTGCAATGCCATGGAGCTCATGAAAGTGAGGAATAAAATTTCAAACTGGAATCTCTCTTTTCAACCCGTTTTTTCCTACAAACATAAACAAACACGCCAAAGGTAATTCTGTTCATTGAAATAAACTAAAACAGCATAATCAAACATGTGTTGGACATCCAGATTATCCAAATAGAATGGTGGCCTACAAAGACAAAGCCATCATGAAGTCAAGATCCCACCATCAAAGTTGCCATCATTATGTCTCCAAACATAATCATTTTGTCTTTCAATATTGAGAAAATATTGATGCTCTTTCTGTAAATATATGTGTGTTCTGTAGTTTACAATTGTTGAGGCAGAAATGTAAACGTGAGAGTGTTTGCAGAGAGTGTGGAAGAGAGAACTTTGAGAGTTCAAGTTGTTGGTGTTTTCTTGTAGAGAGAAAATTGTGAGAGAGGGTTGTTTTTTGTTGTTGAGTGAGCTTGGCTCCTCCTGTAATTCTATTACGTGATTAATAGAAGAATTTTCAACCCTAACAAGTGGTATCAGAGCCTTGGTGAGCTCCAGAAAATTTTCTCTCCATTAACACCCACTGTCAAAATTTTGTGTTTTCAAATTTTGCTCGAAAATAAAATTTGATCACACCACTGGGAAGGGCTCGACGAGTGGAGGATTCTGCAATTTTCGGGAGGAAAATCGGCCGCTGGAGTAGCCCTCACGCGCCTGCGACTGGGAAAAACCAGTCCGGCCACTCGCGCCACGCGCCAGAAGTGAGGAAGACGATCCAGTCAGCGCGCCACGTCAGCTCCATGTCAGCCTCCACGCCAGCCAAGTGTCCACGTCACCTGCCACGTCAGCAAGCCACGCCAGCACTTGCCACGTCATCAGCCACGTGGGCAGCCACGTCAGCTGCCACGTCGGATCTGGATGACACGTCAGCGCACCCATGGGCTTATCAGGAGGTGACACGTGGCGCTCTCTCAGTCTGCCACGTCGCCAGCAGATCAGAATCTCTGGTTCGAACCGATCGGTTCGGTTCAGTATGTTTGGAGGCTCGGTTCGGCTAGTTCCAGGACGGTTTCTGAAGAGGTCAAACCGGTTCCTAAGGTTTTTCAGCTTTCCGGATCCAATGGTGAGCTCGGATTTGCCTAATTCTGCTTGCATAATCTGGTATAAGCAAATTGAGGCATTTTGTCGAGGAGTTTTCAAGCGCGGATAGGACGATCCCGCTTATGCCCACTAATTAAAATTTGTGGAAGCCAAGAATGGAGTTAAGCTC